>OMLB01009012.1:4663-32737 GCA_900302555.1 Myripristis jacobus | reverse complement strand
ACGGCAGAATGAAGTTAAAAAAAAAAAAAAAAAGAGCCTTCAATGACCTCTCAAATCACAAGCCCTAAACATTTTTGAGTATTTAGGGGAAGTTCTTGAGTATAAATTGCTAAGTAGACTGCCATCTCTTTTATCCTACTGAAGTACTGAGCACTTGCTGTCCTGAGAAACCGATTCAATATCCCACTGTTAACCAGTGAAGACCTGTATGATAGCAATTCAGACCGACTGAAGCTATCTTGAAGGCAAAAGATGCCCACATTTTATTAGGTGCTTGACATTCATTATTAATTCATATCCACACCATTATATTTTGTCTTCCCCTGTTTACTACTATCCACTGTCTGGTCCAACAGCTACCAGTATTCTTGCTGTCTGTTTTTGTTCAAACATTTTTTTCTCTGACTGTACTCAAAGCCCTTCAGATTTTATGTAATAAAAGAAGTCTTGCAGTCTTGAGCTGACGTCACTGGCCTATCTTGGAAGTTTCATTTGGATCTATGTGCATCAGTTGTAAAGTACGGTGACCTGAGAGTTGCACTGGTTTATGATGGCCAGATTTACATTGCCAGGGCCAGAAATAAGCCATGAATACACGGCCATGTAAGAACAGCTGGGGGAGAGCTTATGAAAGCTGAAAGGTTAATGGGATGGATGATATGACATGCCAGCACTTAAGCTTGTGTCAATTAGGGGGAAATTGAGGGAAACTGGGCACAAACTGGGTATGATTGCACTGTGCTCATTCACAATTACAGAAATGTCACAGGGTGGGTCAAACTGAAGCGATGATGCAATTTCGTCTGTTGCACTTAGACCCAAAAGAAAAAAATTCAGATCTAAAAGCAAGATCGCTGTCCGAACGACTTCTGAGTTGAGTGACTCACCGTGGTTTCCTGTTCGAAGCGCCGGTAGATCTGTTCTTTTTGTTGCTGCAGCTTGTTACTGAGCTGCTGCTGGGCCCTCTGCTCCTCCTTCTGCAGGAGACGCAGCTCCCTAAGCTCCTGGCGCCTGGGGAGAAACACAAAGTGAATGAGGTTTGGAGGGGTTGGGGAAAAAATAACAGGATAAATATGGACAAAGAGGGAGACGGCAATGAGATATTTAAAAAATGAATAATATGTTAATTATGTGTCTATTTTAGCAGCAAGCAGCTCACAGCAGGGAACAGGCATGATCTCTAATGGGGGTCTGATTTTGAAATGGTAATTTAAACCACCGAGCAAATTAAGTATATCATCATTAATTAACAGATTCAGCGTTGACAGTGCTTAATCCAACACAGTCAGGTCCTAAACATAGCTTGCAGGGGAACTCATTTTCTTGCATAATATTTGCATAAAACTGGCAACCAAGGTGCAAATGAATGAAGGCAAGTAAAACACCTCAGGAATCTCATCTCCTCGTTCTTTGTGTCATTGTCTGTGATGATCTTTGATGTGGTGACGCTGACTTCCACTCCGTCCACGATGAATTTACGGGTCTTTTTCAACGTCTTCTTCTGACGCTTGGTGTCCTGGTGAAGAAGAAAAGACGACTTCCATTTTTATATATGGCTTTGCAAGCCTGCCATGGTGCCACAAAGATAATTAAAGCATTTTACAAACTGAAATGTGACTTTTGTGAATATTTTTCATGATAATGAGTGCCTGTTACCTGTATGGAAACAGATCCTGGCTCTTTTGTTTTGGTCAAGAAGCTTGAGATAGAGAGGTTCAGGTCTATGCTGCTGTTATCTGCGGCAGAGCCACTTCCTGAGTCTGAATCTCTCTCTTTATCATCCTTAGCCTTATCTGGAATAGTTTTTTCGTCTTCAGTGGCAGTTTTATCCTTTTCTTTCTGCTCTTCTCTGTCCTCCTCTTTTTCTTTTGGGACAGGTTTGTCTTCCCCTGGTAGCGTCAAAGTCACCTTTAGATGTTTGTAAGGGTCCTCTTGTTCTCCCTCCTCGGCCACTTCGTTGGATTCTTCTGTGACATCCATCTTTTCTTCCTGAGGAGCTTCAGTGACCTCTGAACTCTGACCGGTGGCCTCTGGATTGGCTGGGACTTCAGCTGTGTCCACCTCCTTCTCGTCCTCAACGCCTATCTCCAGCTGTTCCATTTCCTTGACAGGTGTTTCTGA
The DNA here is from genome assembly GCA_900302555.1 of Myripristis jacobus. Lineage (NCBI taxonomy): Eukaryota > Metazoa > Chordata > Actinopteri > Holocentriformes > Holocentridae > Myripristis > Myripristis jacobus. The sequence continues at coordinate 30,616 of OMLB01009012.1, read as the reverse complement.
TTCAGTCTCTGGTTCTGGCGAGGCAACATCTACTTCTGCTTCTGGAGGCATCTCTTCCACCGATTTCTTTTCTATTTCTGAATCCTCAGCTGGAGCGCTTGGGGTCTCTTCTGTCTGCTCCACATCTGCAGGAGCAGTTGGCTCCTCTACAAAGCCAATGTCCACAACGTGGTTGGCCACAGGGATTTCAGCGGGTGTGGGCGTAGGCAGTACTGGCTCAGCCTTCTCTGGGACTGCCTCCAAGATGGAGGGAGACAGGGGGACCTTCTCATCATCAGAGCTGGCCACGCTGACATCAGACGGGGCACGTTTGTGGCCCTGGAGGTGAAGAGAAGGTGAAGACAGTTGGACAAAGTTAGGAATGTTGATTTGTCCCACGGCCGGAAACCGGCGGGGTACACTGATTGTTATCAGCCCAACAGGGTTCACAGCCTGATCGAAAAACAATCAGATTTCAATTGCTGGGCCAGGACTGCAGCCAAATGAATGCTGCAAATTGTAAGAGCCATGGGCCAATTTGTGTCAGCAGAAATTTAGTAGTGGAACAATCTGTTAAGGACAACAACAGTGGGTGCATGTTTTAGCTCATTTACTATGATTTACATACCCTATATACTACAGAGGTAAGAAATCTCAGCCTCATATCATAAATAAATAAATAAATAAATAAATATGTAATTAAAAATGCATGTCTTAAATACAAACAAGCTCTAACAAATCTGCTAACAAAGGAAGTAAACTGTGCTTTACAAGAGCTCGATCACTAACATTCTCGCTGTGGAAATCCCCTTGACAGACAAACAGACTGTGGTAGATCTGTGCTCACCAGCTGTGCCTCGGTCTCATCCTCCTCCTCTTCCTCCTTGTGCTCTTCAATCTCCTCGGTGACCTCAGCCTTCGCCTCAGCTATCAGCTCCCTCAGCGGCTTGTTGTCTTCCACACTGGCCACAAATGAATGCTGTGCACAAAGCCAATTCGGAAAAATAACAACATAATTAGAAATCAGGATTCGATGGTACTCAGCACTAGGGCTGAAGTGATCTCTTGAGGAACTTGAATAATTTGATTACTAAAAATCCTCGATTCAAATTCTCTGCCTCGAAGCTTCATTTCATCTATAGAACACTGTACAGTGGGCTGTGGAGTGTGCAGACGGTTATTACTGTGACACAAACATGTGATTTATTTTGCATTGGGTGGGGGGATACAACAGAGCATCTCTTCTCTTGCTGTAGCTGTACTGTAATCACTGCCAGTCCCCTTTCTTGATTGAGGTGTAAGGCCTGTGAAAAATATCTTTCTGAAATATTCCCCCAATACTAACCATTTCTCCGGTGAAGTGAGACAAACATGTTGGACATGTTAAACTCTTGTTTAACAAGAGTAAACGGAGGCACTGTCACAGATGACACTCAAACCAACCAATGCGAGAGAACTGCATCTTACCCTCGTCGGTCTACAAGTCAGGACAGAACAGCGATGACAATCATAACTGAGTCCGAGTCGGACCGGGGGTAACAATTTCCAGACACCCGGGTCTAACTGAGATACTGTCGACTCTTCATTGTCATTAGAGGCTACATCGAGTTACATTATGACATGTTCAAGCTCTATTCAGTAATGAATAGTATGAGTATTGGGCAAAGGTACATTTTATTACCTTTATATATTATATATTTATATTTTATCTTGTAAAATTAAATTTTTGGAGACACTTGAATAAATAAGGTTGTCTGAAGGAGAAATTTATTTTAACAGATGTTACAGAGGGAGTGATGACCTGTTTAACATCCTAACACAAATTCACACCAATAGCTTCCGATACATGAATGTCATGTGGTAGTTTACGCATTTAACAGGTTTTGTTTGGAAAGATAATGTTTTTGTACCATTAAAATATGCAATAAAAATGTTGATATGTCTAAACGGAAAGTAATTATTCATTTTAAGAAACCACGGCTACCTATTTTTTTCTTTTGCATATTTACTATCGCTCTTCAATAAAACGCAAAAGTATGTCTTATGTAATTACTCAATTGATCGATAGCTGCAGTCCTACCTAGCAGTCCAATGGAAACAAAACCAATGGATATTGAGATTCAGTTTACTTCAGAGCATTTGATAGATAACAGACTGTAGATCTTTTGGTTGTGGGAATGCAACAAAGTACATTCAATAAACCTATGTTAATATGTTCAACACAAAAAAAACAAAATAAAACAAAAATAAACACAACAACAAAATAATTGAGAGAGAGAGACAAAAGCTACATTTTACAAATAAGTTTTTGTCTATTAGAAAAAAATCCACCGCCCCCTCCCTGGACAACCTTACCTTCTTGTGCTTAGAAAGCTGCTGCACATATTCTATGGCTGGCCTGAGAATATGCAGCTTCTTCGATATTAAAACCTTCATTGGTGGTAGACCGCTGTTCTCTATTTTCAAGCCCATGGAGTCTGTCTCTCAGTGGTACAATCCTTCTGCTGCAGCCTTGTGCAGTCAATACGTGTTAGCGCAAATACGTCCTCGCTTGCTTCCTGTCTGTCTGTAAGTAAGTGGCTCTGACTCGGCAGAGCACCTTAACCCCGGTGGAAAAACAAAAGCCTGCTCTGCTTACGTCGGCTAAAGAGCGAGGGGATGAGGTCAGGCTCGCCGGCACACACAGTACTGTACCTTGACAGATGCGCCTGGCAGGTGAACAGATGTCAGCTTGAACTGAAAGGTAACTTGGCCACCTATGCTTAGAATAACAGGTGGTGCATGGTTGGGGGCTGGGCTGAGCTGGTGTTTCAGGAGAGGGACAAGGCGTATCACTTGATGTAAGTGGCCATGCATGCAGCTGGGAGCACTGCCAGTGGGTGAGTGAGATAGGTGTGGTGGATATGAGGGAAAAAGTTGTGGGAATGTTAAAGGAGGAGAGCGTGAACTACCTGTAGAAGCTGAGCCGTGCTCCATCTGTTGTCCACATTTTTATCCAGACACCTCCTGAGAAAATCGCTGAATTCTGGGGACCTGAAAGTCACAAGCGGAAATAGGCACATGCACATCAAGTAATATCTCTTCATGCCTTTTTGAAAACAAATGAAATGACAGTGGTTTTTAGTGTTGAAAATGTTTTGGTTCAAAGGGTAGAGTGTCATGACGCCAACACCCACACGATCGCTATGTGTCCCTGGTGTCATATGAACTGGCTGACGCGGTGCCAAAGTTCTTTGACACATAAGTACACAGCACTAAGGCATGGCAGCTAAAAACACTGCGATCCAACAGCACCAACTTCAAGGGCACAGATTAAACAAGTTCTTTTCAGGCAAAGCAAACAACAGATGGGATTTTATGAATGCCCGTCCTGCCACACATTCACTCCCTCCTGACGGGACAACGGAGCTCCATGCCACTGACAGTAAAACTCACCAGCGCGATGGCTGCATAAGGGTGGGAGGGTCCGACTTGGCTATTTTCAGCAGGACTCGCATAGGGTTCATCTCATGATTGGGCGGTTCTACCTGCGCCAGCTCAATCAAGGTGACCCCAAGGGACCAGATATCGGCCTTGTAGTCGTATGGACGGTCTTTGGATGTCTCACACATCACCACTTCTGGAGCCATCCTGGAAAAGGAAGACATACCAATAAGAAAAAAGGGAAAGGATTGAAAGGGGATCCGAGGGCTATATTTCCCATTGGGACTATAAAGTTTAAACTGACCTGAACTACTGAGCTCTTATTGTGGAAAAAGTGTATAAAGGCCTAACTGACGGCAATTAAGAGCTCTCTTTCTTGCACTTTTTTCATGATCGTACACCTTGGGTCTTTTAACAATTACCGTAACATTTCTTGTTTTATATTCCACTCACCAGTAAGGCGTTCCAATGAAAGAATCTCTCCTCTGTAGCGTTTTGGTGTTTTTGGCAGACACACCGAAGTCAGCTGGAAGACATGTGATACAAGGCAGACCAGAAATTATCAAGAGGAACAGCAATGTCATCATCTTTTTTCCACCAGCAGCCCCACAAACCAAACAGCCCCGATAAAATCCAAAACTAAAAACCCTAACCTTAAGCATGAGAAATGCCAATGTCAATGCTTGAAATGAACATAACCTTACATAACCCGACAAACCGTATGCCCTGATAACACCCCGTCTTGGATTCAGAGGGTGACATCACACTTTGGGTTTGTCATGTGTGACTAATCTCTCATGAGTCTCCTGGCAGCCCCTTCCACAGACACCTCTGTGTGTTATGTCACTGGACAAAATGCCTGTTGTGTATTATCACACTGAGCCTGTTCCATCCACCGGCAGTGACTCATCCCTCTCTAACTAAGCAACATCACTGCATCTGCTGCAGCTACATGTGTTGCTGTACATGCTGTGTGCCAGCAGGACCAAACAAGTGCTGCTGCTGTGCATGCGGTTAGCAGGTCTACTGAGGCCAGGCTGAAACATGGAGGCTGAGAGCACGTGCTGTATAAAACACAGTGCATGTCGTCTGTCATTTGTTTCGCCAATCCATCTTTCTTGTGTATTTTCTCCTAAGGGTTAAGTATTAAAGGTCAAACAAAAATGGATGGCAACACAATATATTCTTGTTCCATAGTAAGGCATAAAATCACAAACCACATGTGGAAACTATGGAGACTATGGCCAGTGGGGCATGGTCCCGTCTACATTGCGGGACCATAAAATCGTTTATGATTTTTCCCCTCACATTTTTTTTCACGTTTCTCAAAAACACCCAACTGCTGGTGTGTTACCTTTTGTTTTGTATTCTGCTGTTTGATGATTTAAGCAAAGTTTTATCTGAGGTCAAGAGCGTTAACTATTTTTTGCTTGAGGGCTATGAAATTGTGAACAATCTTTGCGAGAAAGAAGCTTTTGCATTTGCAGACTTCTTGGAAGAAGTGTGTATCAGGGTTGAAATGTATGGTACAAAAAAATCATTTTGCAGTTAATTTTACAGATATTGCAACTGAGATATGATTCATGATTTTAGTAGCAATGATCATTTTTGCATTGTATCTTTCATTTTCACTGATGCAGCTTCATGCAGCTCCTGTGATTTGTGTATGGTGCTTAGTCATATTGTGATTTTGATAATATTCCAATTAACTGTTCAGCCCTAGTGTGGACATTAACAAGTAATGTGCTGTACAGGTAGACTCTTTTGAGTGTGTTTGAGTGTGTGAAGTAGGAAACAATGATTTATTGACTTAACTGTCTATTTTCTGAATGCCAAATGCCACAAGTCTAATTTAATATGTGATTGTAAATATGTGTCTTGTAAACCCGTGTGGGCCATGGACCTCATGCCAAAACCAAAACCAAAACAAATCATTCGACTATTCACTGCACAGAGCTGGGCAATATGGACAAATATATCTTTGACCAAGTACCTCAATACTGACATTGTGAAAATACTGTAGGGATGACAACTCGTGCTTTCATAAGATGTTTGCACATAGGTATTTTTTGATAAATAGTCATTAGTAATGTGGATATGATGACCAACCTACCTGCTTCACATAATAGAACAGCTACAAAACTCTAATAAGTTTGGAAAAGGACATTCAGGTAACTGTACTTCAGTCTTTAAAACCAGCAAAGGATTATGCCATATCACAATATTACAATGTCTAAAGTCTTAGACAACATCTAGTCTTATATCAAGATATTGATAAAATATGGACATATCGCCCACTACAGCAAGTTGTAACACCCTTGGTGTCAGCTTGACCCTAGCCTCTCTGTCTGACTGTACTTCAGACTTTCTCTAACCAACATACGACAATCCCGTTTCTTCCACCAATTTTCAGGACCAAACTGTTTGAAAATATGCCTTTTAAAATTCTGCCTTTCCATTTCTGGAATTTGAGACAATCAGCACCCGCGTGCGATAAGGAATTTGTTTGTTCACTTATCTGTCAGTGGTACCTCTTGAGTATGCATCTTCATGTGGGGCAGTCTCTCTAGCCACACGTGCCTAATAAAGATAAACTGTAGTCTAAACAAATGGTTCGAACTTGGCCTCGCTGGTCCTTACCCAGCTTGACGTCACCATCCAGAGTGAGGAGGATGTTGCCGGCCTTCAAGTCTCTGTGAATGATCTTGTTGTCATGGAGGTAGAGGAGGGCCTGCAGAGTCTGCTGACACACCACCCTGATCTGGGGCTCCGTGAGGGGTCTCTCCAGCTCTGTAGAAGGTGGGACGGGGGGGCAGGAGTTGCAAAAACACATGCTTAGATTTCCTGACTGTGATATACTCTAATGCAACCTATTCATAGATGGTAATAAGGGCTTTTACACATGAAAAATGCGATGTGTGGTTGGCCTTACAATGTTGGTCTTTGGTTCAGCATGTTGGCTGTTTCAGTGCTGCTTTCTGCAGTTTCCTCTTTCACTTTGTAAATTGTATGCAAAGTAGAAATGCTGACTCACCTAGCATGACAGCGTCCACGGCCCCTCCTGCACAGAACTCAATGAGGATCTGCCAATGTGGGGGAAAAAGCAACTATCAACATCCACAGTTTAGCTCAGCTCAGAACACAGGTATTCAGTGAAGCAGGAAAAAATCATCTAATGCATCTAATAAAGGAACATTGTTCAAGTGTTTTCTCAGTGTTTTGAGATTATCAGTTAGGGCCGGGCAATATATAGGCATTACACTGATACTTTGATATAAGACTAGATTCTGTCTGGGATTTTGGATATTGTAATATCATACAGCATTAGTTACAGCATTAGTGTTGCCTTTTCCTGGCTTTAAAGGCCACACTGAAATAAAAGGATGCAATTTTCTGAACTTCTTAAAGTGACATTGGTGTTCTGTTATTGGTCTCAAGCTGCTTGGCCATCAAACCCACCTGTCTGTTTATCAAAACATTGTTGTTTCATTGTTTATATGTTTGTTTATATGTTATAAGACTACATTCTGTCTGGGATTTTGGATATTGTAATATCATACGGCATTAGTGTTGCCTTTCCCTGGCTTTAAAGGCCACACTGAAGAAAAGGGATGCAATTTTCCTTGGTGCTCTGTTATTGGTCTCAAGCTGCTTGGCAATCAAATCCACATTATGTCTGTTTATCAAAACATTGTTGTTTCATTGTTTATATGTTTTGCAAAAGCACCACTAGTCATCCCTAGAATATCATCACAAAATTGATATTGTGGTATTTGGTCAAAATTACTGATGATATTTGATTTTGCCCGTATTGCCCTGTCCCATTAACAATGACCACTGCAACAAAATACCCAGTAAACACAGGTAACTGCAGTGTGTGTTCATTCATGCATTAATACTACTCTGGCTGAACCCACTGCCCTCTCCGTTTCATTGTGAAGGCTGAGCAATCCAATTCACTGTAACATGTGCTGTACACATGCAACACTTAAAAGGGCTTCAGCATCACACACTCAACCCATCGTTTAGCCTCGCTGTCTCAGGCAATTTGAGAATGAACCTCCACCCAGGCCGAGTGACTGAAGCCTACTGAGCCCTTAAAGGCATTTAGCAGTGTTCAATATGGCTGCTGACGTAAGAGGATTGGCCCAGTTGGGGCCAGGTTGTGGAAAGGGTTTCACACTACCGCTAGCTAGCTATATTGCCAGACCTTAGCCCTCATTCTCTAAATAGGATTAGAGTTTCTATGGACACAGCACCTTAGGCAGGGGTGAGGATGGTTACAGGAGTGGCTAAGATAAAGCATCTGGAGCACTGCGTCTGCGTTGGCCAAAGACATCAACCTAGCCTTGTAGCATGATGCTAGCTCATTTTGTCACAAGTGAGGTTTCAGGAAGAGGCTAATGCTAAACATGTGGCCATTCAACACGCCTCAAGAAGAGGAAGCAGAGAATAATGCCTGCAATATTGTCACCACTGGGAAATTACTGGTGGGTTGACATGCTGGTTAACTTTGAGCTGCCTGCATTTCAGATGACGGCTGACACAATCTTATCCTAAGTGAAAAAGAGAAAGACTCATACTTTTGGCCAAGGTCCAGCACCATTTCACTATTCAATGGAGCTTTTCAAGATTGTTCCACTTACAACAACAAAGTCCTTCCAAGACATACAATGCCTCGAGTCTCGGGACAGTCTCGCCTATTCAACACGCAGACCTTTCTAGTTGTTGTTGTTTCTCTGTAGGCGTGCTGTTGTTTTAGTGCCTATGCTGTGGTACAATGGCCACCACAGTAGTGTTTAATACTGGCAGTGGGGAGAGAGGAACCACGGGGCAGGGCTGTGGCTTCCTCTCCCACTCGTTTATGCGACACACACAAATTCAGAGGCACACACACACACACACACACACACACAGACGCATAAATACATTTGTGTAATGTGGAGAGGGAGGATGTGAGGTCGCATGTGTCACTCACAAGTTCGAGGCCTGAATGGACTAAAATGTCATATCAATATCGTAACTGAAGAAATATGCAAATGGAACCCAAGAACTGCTTTTGTGGAAGCGAAATTCAGTTGTGGCGTCACACAGAAAAAGGGAAACAAAGTTCACCAGTGCACCGCAGAATTATTGCATTCATATTCTGAAGAAGGGCCAGCACATGCACACAATCCGGTCTGCTGTGATAATGCGGGAGAAAGTCTTTCATCTCCAGGAAGAGAAATACTGGATTCTATCTCTCCCATTTGCACACATAGGTGCCGTATAGGCCACGATAAAAATCAGCAGACAGCCTCCATTGGGCTGTGGCCATTGTTCAGCGGACAATGGGGAGGAAGAGAGCCATGCATTCCTTGCACCGTGCTGGTAATTAAATACTCAGGTAATCATGTCAGTTTATAAAGGCCTGACCTCTGCTATGCCTTTGTAGATGCTTGTGTATTGAATCGCAGAAGTCAAAGCATTATAAATCCCATCGTGTTCCCTATCCTGGGTCAAAAGCCTCATCTCGTCTATGTTCTCCTTTGAACTTTGTTTAGTTCTTAGGAACGAGGGTGGAAAATGTCAAGGATAAACGACTAGGGCGGGACAATTATCACCAAAAATCACCACAACTATGTACTGCCAAATTGAATACCTTGATAGCATAAACGTGAATATAATTGTGCTTGATGGAATTGCAATTAAATACCTAATTTGTGTCGGCAATCGCAGATACTGTATTACTTGAGTGTAAAGTGTGTGCTAGGCTAAAGCGTCCTCTTTAGTATCAGGTTAATTTGGTTCGCTGTCCCTTTCAGAGAGCACACAGAGCGGTGCAGATGCTAACCACCGCAGTGTGTAATCTGGATTAAGATGTGGTTGATTGTGCAGCCCTGCCGATGACCAACATAAAAACAATCCAACTTAACCTACGCGCATTTCTCTGATTTTTCAAAAAGAAAATCCAGTCTTTGATCTTAGGTAGAAAAGATGATACGTGCCACACTGAATGCTAATTTCTTCACTCGGCATGTTGCGATATCCCACGCTACACTTCACAGGAGAGAGGAAACCCCGAATTGCCAGTTAGACCAAGCTGTAGTTCAATCTAACTCTGCCACTGTGTGTTCCCCATGCACATTATTGGTTTATTCATGAAGCCTTTCTCTATGCAGTGGCGGTTTATGGGCCTGGGGTATAATCCTTATCTACTGGCACAGGTTTGCCCCTGAGCCAGGAACAGGAACTCTATCTCCAAAACTAATCAATGCCACAGGAGCGCAAGCACATCACCAACGCTGCACAGATGTGAAACAGAGCTAAAAACCTTGGCACCGACTGAGAGTGTGCATTACATGGATGCATACTATTTTTCAAAGATTAAACATGACTATACAAACATATTTTTGTTCTGAAATGAGTGCAGGCTACATAAGGCATTTGGTGCTAGGGCTCATACCATAAAGTGGATGGATTATGAACTGGTATGATGATTAACAACTCTAAAAGCTGCTTGTTTCCGCTATTCATGTGAACTTTGGCCTGAAAATTTGATAAGAAAACTACCACAGGCCAGGAGCTCGCATAATACTGTTGAAGCCTCCCAATTATAGTAAAATGATGCAGTTTGGATAGAAAGGCCTAGAGGAAACTACAAAGAAACCTAGAGGAAGCTACAAAGAGCCTGTGTTGCCCATTCATGACAAAGCTACAGTGGAAAGCTATTTTCAAAAGGAGGCTATGTTAAGAAGTGAAACACAAATTCAGTTGGGGTACTAATTTTACTTTTGGTCCCACATTTCCTCCAGTTTTTGTCCAAGCTACAGTTCCAGTATGGGACGCTATATGAAAAACATTTTGATACTCTATACTTAGGAACATAGGAAGACTAGTGCTCTTTGTGTTTCAGATGGGAGCTCTGCCAAATTATACAGTGATTTGAATTTTACATTTTCTCTTGCAAGGGCAGTAATTTCTTGTGGCAGCATCACAGGGCTGCTGAATGAATACAAATCAAACAGTGATGACATCCACACTCGTGACACTTCCTGCCTCTACTTACCCAGAGTTTGCTGTCATAGTAAAAAGCATCAAGCAATTTCACAATGTTCTGGTGGCTGCAGGAGGCCAGGATGTCAATCTCCACCATGTAGTCCTCCAGCTCCTCCTCATTCTTTGTGTCGATGACTTTGGCCGCAGCAAGGACTCCTGTCTGTTTGTTCTGTGCCTGTAAGGTAGCACACATGCACACAAGGAAAGAGGTGTGATCTTTAGCTATAGGAGCTGTACAATTGTTCAATTCACATGCTAAGTCTGTATTAAAGTCTGCATTCACAAGCTGAATTTCTGGTATGGTTTATTAACGCATAGCCTTAGGCCTTAGCCTTGAGCCTTCATCTGGGTCTTGTACCAATTCACATTCTGACAGTTAAAAAATGTCAAATTCTCATATCCATTAGTGGTCTCAGAGGTCTAACCCTAACCCAGCATTCTGAACGTCTCGGTCTTGTCTTGCATTCTGACCTAGTTTATCTTGGATAATTTGCTGTTAGGTCTCATATTACTGCTCAAGACGAGCACACATAATCTCAAAGACCAGAGTAAGACCAGTCTTGGTTTGTCTTGGAATTGAGGTTGTCTTGACTACAGACTCGCAACAAACACCTCGCACCACTATCAAGATCTAAAACCAACAAATAAACACTCTTTGGTTTACTGGAGGTCTGGGAAAACCAGCAGAAAATGAGACATGTCTCATTAAAGTGGAAATTTCTCCTGTTTGTTTTGGCTGCTCTCAGGGCAGGATGTGCTCAATGAACTTGCCACAGCGATATAGGATGCAGCCACTTCCTTGTGACCTGGGTGTGTTCTGGGGTCAGCTGTGTCTGCCATTTAAAAAAAAAAAAAAAAAATACACCCCCATCATGTAATCCCCACTACTAATGCAGACAGCTTCTATTTCACTACGAATCAATGGGGAGAGTGTGGAGACTATCCAGGAGTGACTCATCAGCACAGTGGTGCATTACAATTGGTACGGTGGTGAATGGCCCAAAGCCCAGACATATAAACATAACACTGCAATTTACTATTCATAGATGTGCAGCAATTTGCCTCTGAAGAGCCTTTGCCAGGAGGGCAAACATTAACTCCTTCCAGGGAATAATGACAGTACACCAACTTGACTCTTTGTTGAGCGATTGGTCTAGTTCAAGTGCGAGCCCTGCTAGCTGGTACGCTGGAGTGCCGGGAGAAAGGCAAGTTGTGACTAAATCACTGGGCATAAAAATAAGTCTTAAAATAAGACAAAATACCACTGGACTGAGTGCAACCAGAGCTCTCGTGAGTGATCAAATTCACTGTCACTCATGCAAACGAAACTTGTGGCTCTGACGATGCATTAGGGTCAACCAAAACAATGACACCATTAAAATAATTAAGAGGATTCCTCTGACCCTGGGTCAGCTAGCTGCAAGCGGTAATTAGAAGAGTGTGAAGGAAAAATGGCTTGGTTAGCCAAAGCTGTGTTTTGGGTTGCATGGAGGAGGAGGTTCTGAAAAACAAGTGAGTGTCTGATGGGCCACCAGCACAATATAGGCACATTATGAGCGTGTCTGTTAGATTTAACACATTTGCAGCTGAAGTTATCATTTTAGATTGATCTGTTTAAATTTCGCTGAGGAATTATTCACTTTGAAATGGTCGTGGAAATAAGTTTGAAGCCTAGGGGTGAAGACAGGTGATATTCTGTTAGTGTGCATGGTGGGTGGTGAAGGGCTATTTGTCATCTTAGCAGTCTACCACATGCAGATAAAACTCAAAGAGACAGGCTGGCTGGTCTACCAAGCCCACATGTTGGGTTGCTGGTGACGGTGCAGTGGGACCTCAAAAGTCCATTCTGACACCTCTGTCAGGGGGGCTGGGTGTGGGTTGGGTGTTGTGGGTGGGTCAAAGCGGTGCCAGTGTGACACAGCTGTTGTAACAGGGCTGCAAAAAACAAGTATTCCTGGGAACAGGCATGTTACAAAAGACTCTGCAGAGACGACACACAGCAGCTTAGCAAAGCCAAGAGAGGAGATTCTTTGTTGACAACGGAATTTACTACAAAGAGCAGCTCTGAGGGCAGACACAACCTACCTTGTACACTTTTCCAAAGGCTCCATCTCCCAGTTCACCTATAATGTCCCATATTTCCTCAGGATTTTCATCTCTGTGGACGTGTTCATACTGCTTCTTCTTCTTTTCAGATCCCAATTTGAATATTTTACGGAAATTAAAAAATGACATGCTGAGTCCCGGGTCAGTCAATTGTTCAAGGTGGAATTAATGTCTGAAAAGCCAAAAGAACAGTACTATTGAATTATAATGCATGAATTACTTTGAGTCCGTTGAGTAACACATGTCCCGTGACATAGTTATAAATAATGTATCCGTTTCAACAAGAATGTAGCTTTCATAATAGTTGGGATCAAAGCTTAGCCTAGCTTATGACAATGAACTGGCCAGTTCAAAGAACACTCATTTCCCAAATCATGAGTCATTATTGATCCTTGGACAGAGCATTTCGGCTAAAGGTTTGACTTGTCCCGACATCTAAAATCCACCCAAACAAGTTTCTTTTAATGCAAACTACTAAAGGGAAGACCGTCGTTGTTCCAACTCTTAGCGACCCACTGGCCCGACAACCCAATGGGGCTCTTCTCTCAACCACACCAAAAAAAGATGAAAAAGATCAATAAGGGATTCTTCCAAAGAGTTGTATTCCACCGGATAAAGCACTGGGCTCCTCAAGGCTAAACACGGGCATATTTGGTCCGTAAAACAACAGTCCTTAAAAACGGTAAAAACAGTCCCCTTTCCTTTTGCTGAGGGACGGCTCAGTAATCTAGCGGATTTGGTGTCGACGCGCGTCCACGACAAGTGCGCGCAACTTGCCTTTCTTTGCCGTTCACGTTCCTCGTGTTGGAGAGTTGGCGGGGCAATTTCAGTGCACTGCTGCCCCCCTCCGTACCGGAGACCAAACAGGGACCACCGCTGTTCACTGAGCTTACAAAATCACCACAAAAAGTCGCAACGTAGTTTCAAAGAGTCGGCTTTGTTCAGTATCTTCTAGAGTCTGCTACATGTTGTTTTTTTGTGTGTCCACTGAGCACTTCCGGCTCAAATGAGGCAGTGTGGTGAGGGTTCTTTGTGTTGCTTAAAAAAACTACATTTCCCACAGTTCCTCGAAACACGTGAACGCGCTTGTACCAGATGGTGAAATGGAAATTCACGCTTTCTAAACTACAACAGTGATCATTTTGACCATATTATACAATTGAGAGCTTTGCAGTCGGATGTAAGTTCACATTATCATCAGTTTCTCCCGTTTTCTGCCGCTTCTATGCGCACATAGTCATCGTAAGAGTTGAGCAGTAGTTTGTTTGTGTCTTCAAAACACTGGAGTCGGTAACGTTAGCTAACATGCTGTGGTGTTGCTGGAGCCCGGCGCGACAGACGAGGGGGAATTGAATAGTTTCTGCATCCATGATGAAATGCAGACTTCAGCCACGGTGGGGCCAGGGGAAGAACCCCCTTCCATGTTGTGGGGACTGGACCCGGTGTTTTCTGCCTTCGCCAGGCTTTACATCAGAGACATCCTGCACATGACAGAGTCCATTCAGGTGCCAGGTAATGTCTCTCAATTTCACAAGCTCACAATTCAAAGCACTTAGTAGGCAAACTTTATTTGTCTGATGCGTCGGATTGCAAGCCAATAACACTGTTCAACAATTAAACTATGGTCCCTATGGGGGCTTGAATGTGCTATATACTCAGCACTGACATAAAAGGTATAAACAAGGCATTTTTGCAACCCTCATTGTTCGGTCCTATGCTGTCATTACTGTGCTTCTCTTAGTTTTTGGTGTGCATTCATGTTTGCTGCCAAGAAGTAAATTCAGTCATGACACTGTCTGCATTTGTACCTAGTGACTATTTGGATCATAGAGGTACTTGAGCACCTAATCTTTAAATCAAAGAGAATGAATGGTTTTAGTTGTTTGTTTGTTTGTTTTTTACACAAAATGCTCATTCTGGAGATCAAGGCCATGCATTTGTGATAATGTGGAAGTGAATTTGTAAGTTGGCTCGTGTGTTGTAGCAGTGGAGGGCAGCTCTGGGTTATTGTGGGTGGTCTTTCAGCAACAGAAGCATTTTGACAACAGCACACCTTACACACCCACACTCTGTCCAGCACTCGTCTTCCATCTTATGATAGAAGTGTGATGGGCAGGCAGCAGGTTTTGTGTGCGGTCGGCGCTCTTTGATGATGGATTTTCCTGACCCATCTTGGTTTTGTCCATAAACTTTCTCTTTGAAAGTGTAAGTGTGGAGACATGTGGTCTTCAATGGAATGGCCTGTGGTGGTCATGCTAATGCCTTCCAATGTCCTCATGGTCAATATTGTTCAGTGTCTTTGGAAGGGAAGAGTTTGGTTCATTGAGTCTCTGTAGGATCAATCTTATTTAGTTTGCATTTATGGGATCATCCAGAGATAGTTACAGCAGAGTTAGCAAAGTTAACAAAACAAGAACAAGACAAGGAAACAAGGATATGTAAAATGACAACAACACACTAAACACAATAAAATTCAGGCTTGATACAGATCAGCATAAAACAGCAAAACCTAGAGGTTATTACAGGACAATGTAACAGCCTGAGCATCATGCAAATCATGCAAATATCCCAAATTATATGCACTCTTCCTTTTGAAAAACGGCTCTCAATTATGTAAAAGCAAGTCCATTGCCAAGTGTGTTTTAACAAGAGATTTAATTATGAGAAGGAACGGATCCGTCTAGCCTCATATTAACGGGCAAGTCATTCCAAATCCTGGGGGGCCTGTTAATTAAACCCTGAAGGCCATTGCTCATGAGTCTAGACTGCAGAACAGTCAAAAAGGCCACTTTTGAGGACCTCGGGCTGCCTGGCGGCTCACGAGGTGTCTTCTTGTTCAGTCTGCAGGACAAAATCTGGTGTGGGTTGTGCTAGCTGCTTCTAAAAAAATCATATTAGCGCTTTTCAGATTGGTCTATGGAGCATGTTGGGGCAAAATAATCCACCATAGCATTAAAGTTGCCTCTCCAGTTTGTAAAGCTTGGAAATACAGTCATAATGAGGTCATGCTGAGGATTCTGCAGAGAACCTTGGCATACAGAGAGTTCAAATAGTGTTTGGTCACTGAAAGTGTTTTTATTTATATAGGCCTAGTTGTTTGAATATTACATCCATATTCTTGTATCTTTCAGTATCAAATCATACTATGTCCATAAAGATAGTGAAAATGTAACGTTCACATAGTCAGCTTCAGAATGATAGGTTTTCCATCTTTATCCAAAACTACACATAGCATGGAGCTCATAATGTCGCGCCTCCATATTGAGCTACATTACATTTTAGTTTATCCATATGAGAACTGAGATCCCTCAGACCCAAATCCATACCGTAATAATTCATATCAGATTGAAGTCTACTGCTTAATTCCCATATGTATACAATGAAAAGATTTTTTTTTTTTTTTAACCTCAGTGTAAGATAACACCAGGGTTTCCTGGTGTTTATGGATTGGAACTTGTATTAATTTTATGTTGACAGTTTTTGACAGCATTTTGAAAATAAGTACTGCTCAGTTTAATAAAGCCTAAGGTTTATTTGCCCTGCTTTCAACTATAAATTTTACCCTGAAATGTGGGGGCATATCTGATATACTATCTGATACAGATAAAATTGCCCTTTTAATTACAGTGGACTGTGTCTTTCAGCTGTAATGTCCAGGGAAATTAGCATAGACTTTGCATAGGAAGTAGCTAAAAAAGAAGAAAAAAGGGCTAAATCCGCTCCCTCTGAGGCTTGTTTTGGTGGCTGGCTCGCCTGAGTGTGCTGCAGCCGACACGCTAAGTTTGGCTTCACTCTTGTCTTAACACCCTGGGAAATTCTATCATTAATCAGTGCAAGATAAATCAGCTTACACAGAGCACATGGTGTTGCCATGGTTACAGTCTGAAAGCGATTGATTATCCCTCCTCAGAACTCCAGAACTTGAAAATATGCAGTAAATATCATGTAATTACAGCGCTACATCGCTCTTGTATTTAAAAACCTTCATTAACCCTGTCCTTATCTAGCTAGCTGTGGACTGTGGAAGTGTTTTCCATGGCAATCAATTTGTTTTGGAAATGATCCAACGCTTAAAACCTTACTGAGCGGTGCACTTTGTCATGATCAAGCAGGTAATACGGAGCTGGTACCAAATGATTTTACTGCCAGTCAAATTCATAATAAAGATTTTCAGGCACAAATAAAGTGCTGTGATTCAACTCAGGCTAAGCAGTTGGGCGGTTAATTTATTTTCAATAATAAATATTGAAAAAATAATTGGCACCGTGTTTGGACTCAGTGATTAGTAGGGCAAGGAGCCAGAGGAGGGCTGAACCTCTTTTAGAGTACTCATGCCTGGTAATGATGATAGTGATGATGATTGATGCTTGGAGGAAGTCTAGCCTTAATGTGCATATGCTAATTGTTTTTTTTTTCACCTTCTCACTGCATGACAGGCATTTACTTCTACAACTCGCATCCGATCTACAAAGTTGATGTGCTTGGAACGGTGGTCTACAGGAGGGAGAGAGAGGACTTCTTCTGTTATGGAGGTAATGTACCTAAGCGCCCAGAGTCTGTGGAGCGAGCCATGTCTGCATGTTGCCCGATGCATTTTGGAGACACCAGTCGTCATGTGAAATATTTGTGATGTTATGATACGTAGTTCAAATTTTATTTTCTGTTTGTTTGGGTTTTTTTTTTTTTTTTTTTTTTTTTTGTGAAAGACAGAGGTACTTATGAAAATGTCACAGCTGTGATTGCATTGGGGGGCTGAATGAGCGCATTTGTTACAAACAACATAACATTCATTAAGTAAAATGCCATATTGATTAAGACAGATGTTATGCACTTTCTCTTTCTCTCTAACTGAAAGCTTCTTTTGGCGAGTAAAATTAGGAGATAATATGGCGAAACGTCAGCAAAACAGTGACACCACTGTAAGCTACAGATGTCTTTGACAGAAGCCTCCAGTTTTTGTTTATAATTCACACAGTCATGCTTTTCTGTTGTGTAAATGTCTAATGATCATATGATCTCTTGCTGTATTTTAGGCTTTGACTTCCCTATCTCCTCACAGGCAAAGACCGAGCCTTTGTTCCCTAATGTCGAGTGTCTTTCCTTCTCTTCACAGTGGATGATGGCACTGGTGTTATAAATTGCCTGTGCTGGAAAAATGAGTTGTGGAAAGACCAGGGAGATTCTGGTAAATGTGAGTAATTAATAGACGTGGGTGTGATGATGAATGAAGGAATTGTGCTTCTAGCAAGTCTGTGCATTATCCTCCATATCAGATGATCTGCATGGGAGTCGGGGGGATGTTTAAAAATCATTGCTGGCATTATTGATTGGATTTTTTCAAAATATATGTTCACTGATGCACCATGAAGTAATTACTAAAAATCTGTTTTTGTAGGATGTGAGAATGTAAGGAGGGAAATTACACATTTTTTGGCATTTATTCTTAAATGGTTGTCAAAAAAAAGTTAAATGGATCAAATAAATTTAATGACTGTTTAATTGTGATTAAATTATGTTTAAACACTTCTTAAAACACTTACAGGCGGCTGTTTTATGCATTTAATCACCATTGCATTTACCTTTGTTTCCTTGCAAACTCTTAATTCATGTCTAGTGTTTTTATCATTTGTCATTTTGGCTTTTATTGATTTTTCTCCGCCTTCCGTACAGCACTTTGTTACTCTGTTTTTGTACTGCTATTTATTGCTCCATTAGTAATAACCCCTGTTTTGTCACGGGACATTGCCAGCGGGAGGAAAGCACACGGACGGGGCTCAGGGAGGCTTCAGCCTAGTCACCGAGCTGAAGAAGCTGCGACAGGCCCAGCAGAGCAGCTGCCGCCTGGAAATAGGAGAGCTGCTGCGAGTCAGAGGACCAGTGAAGACCTCCAGGCAACAGAGAGAGATCATGGCTTCTACCTACTGTGAGTGGAGAGGACTGTTATTAAAGCAGGAAAGTACCGCTTTAGTCTGCAGGTCACCGTGGCTGAAAAAACCCCAGACTTCTTGTCATCCTCTTTCACTACTCAGCAACCAACTAGACGTTCCTTATCCGCGCACAGCAGTCTCATCTTATAATGCCCTACATGTACTTGCTTTTTGCACACACACACACACACACCACATTCTTTATATCAAAGCACACGTCACTTTTATCCTCTGCCCATTAATCATGTGTGTATCTCCACCCATGTGTGCTCCTAGATAAAGTGAACGACCCAGTGATGGCGGTGCAGATAGCCTGGATGATGGAGGTTCCACAGCTCTACAGGCAGTGCTATGACAAACCTCTCCAGCTGCAGCCTGCCGCCACAGGGTACAGCCGCCCATCCCTCAACATGCCGTCACAGTGGATTACAGCGCCGTGAGAGCCCATGGCGAGACAGTCCCTGTTTCATCGGGGGGAGAAAAACC
Source organism: Myripristis jacobus (assembly GCA_900302555.1). Classification (NCBI taxonomy): domain Eukaryota; kingdom Metazoa; phylum Chordata; class Actinopteri; order Holocentriformes; family Holocentridae; genus Myripristis; species Myripristis jacobus. The sequence goes on along the minus strand of OMLB01009012.1, from coordinate 11,657 downwards.
CCTGGAAAAAAAAAAACATTCAGACGTTGTGACCCTAAAACTCGTCTTTGAAATCAATAAAAATAGGATTTTGTGGCAGCTTCTGTTCCGTCACCGGCCCTGCCTGCCTAGTTAGGGCTAGTAGGGCCCTGCCTGCCTAGTTAGGGCCACTTTTCTTGAAAGAAATGAGTGATTAATCGTTTTTGCTGGTGATTGTAAGAAATGCATAGTAGTTTTAAGTGCAAGTACAGTAACTGGTGACGAATTTGTCTTGGCAACCAGTGTGAAAAATAAATATTTTTTCCATGCCCTATGCCATTCCACAAAGTTTCATGCAAATATGTTCATAATTTTTAGAGTTATTCTGCAAACAGACAACCAGACAGACAAACAGACTAATGAAATTGGGTTATAGCCAAATAAGCCAAATAAACACTGAAATTAAATCAAAATATGCATTATTTATACAGTCAGAAATGTAAACATAACTGACACATTTTCCCACTAGTAATCACCAGTTGTAATGGTTTAGCCTGACACAATACCACATATTCTGTCATGTATTTAAAAAAAATATTTGCACACTAGATTTTATTTGTTTTTTGTTTTTTTGTTTTTTAGTGCTTCTGCCATCAGCTCCCTCAGCCAGGCCACACAAATTGTGAGGAACTTCCTCAAGCAGAAGTCGGTGAGCAAGTTCAGACCCTACGATGTTCAGGACCTTCTGGAGCCGCTGGTCTCAGGCCAAACCGATGTGGCATCGACAGACAAGGTACACAGGAACGATATGGAAGTGTTTTCCTTTTGAAGGTCTGTGTTAGGGCGATGAAACACCTTCAGGTTCAGTCAACTGTTGCTGATAGTGGCGATGTAGACAACATGATGTCACATTGAGACATTTTTAGTGCAGCTACAAGGGAGAAAAGTTGAATCTGTCTGAAAGAATAAATGCTGTGTTTTTGAGTCTGTGACAGAATAACTCCTGGAATGTGTTGAGAGAATTTTAGCAGTTTTTTAGGTCTAAGACATCCCGACAGACAGGCAGTGGTGTGCCAATTTAACAGTCTTTATTCCTGTTTTTGGAGTCATCAACAAAAGTAAATCAAGCACTACAAGCGGACATATTGTAGGTCATTTAGACTGACTAATCAGTCTCAGTGTCTCTCTCTGCCTCTTGACCTGATCAGCAACCCTACCCTCGCTTGCTTATCGCATAAATTAACTACCTTCGTCCTTGATGCAGGTGTCTCTTTAACCACCACCTCACTTCACTGGTTTTTGTTTTGTGTCCCTCCCTCCCTGTTGCTGTTTTCAGGAGCCTGTGGCCGGTCCGTCCTCAGGCCAGCGGGTACGGCAGCTCCTGAAGGAGGTCCTGCAAATTTTACAGGACGAGGGTGTCGTGTTCCGTAAGGTTAAGTCCCAGGATGAACTCTATCATGTAAGAAAAGACAAGAGATGGATCCATATCTTGGAGGAAATTCCCCCCCATTTCGCCCGGTTATTTATTTTGCTTGAGTATTGTCTGTTTGATGCTGCCGTTGCTCATTAGGTGACTGAACAGGACAAAGATCTACTCATCGCCGTCAAAGACGTCATCAGGGAGGACTCAAGGAGAGAGAAATGTAAGACCACTACCTTGTTGCTCTAAATTAGGCATCAAACTACTGGCCAGCACTAATCTAGTGTTAGCTGTGGCAGAATGATGTCCTCTTTTGGAGCTTATTTTGGGTGGCAATAACTGTTTTTTTTTTTTCTTTTTTTTAATCATATATTTAAAATTTGATTACCGATAAACTGCCATAAAACTACCAAATTAAAAAAAAAGTGAAAAAAAATGCCCCCCCCCAATATTAGAAAATAAATTATGATGATGCCGGTGATAATAATAATAGTAGTAATAATACTAATACTAATAATACTACTAGTACTACTACTACTACTGCTACTAATAATACTAGTGTTCTTCGTCTTGTTATTATTACTATGACTGCACAATTGGCCAGAAGTACATATAATAAGTATATTCATAGCATTAGAATTCTATATTTAAAAGTACCAGAAAAGTACCATGAAAGTACCATAAAATTACCACAAAATTACCCCCAAAAAATAGTAAACAAACAACAAACAAAAAGTACCCCCAAAAATTGTTTTAAAAAATAATAATATATAAAATAATATGTATATAAAAAAAATGAATTTTGTTCAAATGGTGAAATAAACGTTTGAGAATTAAAGTCTTCCCATGGGGTCCTGGACATCAAAGGCATAAGAAAGCCTTCATTTGTAATTCAGCTGTTATTCATTTATTTATCATTTGCACTGTATTTGTAAGCCTCCCTCCATTTGCGCTGTGGCACACCTGCCTCCTGACAGCTGCTTCCTCTTGTGCCCGTAGATGCAGAGAAGGGTTGCCACATCCTGCACATCCTGTCTGCAGTGAGACAGCGCTACAGTCCAAACGTGAGCAAAGTGGCCCTGGAGCTGGTCCTCAAATCGCTGGAGTGCAACAGTGACATCGTCAGCACCAGCAGCAACCATTACACCATGTTTTAACGTGAACACAGCAGGGCGGGACAGTCCGCAAGAGCCAGGACACCAGCGTTACTGTACATAGACTGTGACATATTGTTCATTTCTCAAAAAATGTGTGTGAATAAATCTTGCTGTTTGTATTGACATGGGCATCTGGTAATTATGGCATGGTGGGGAAAACACAAACCGTAAAGGGCAAGAGCAGTGATCCCTCTCAGGTGTGTGCGTGTGTGTGTGTGTATGTGAAAGATAAGAATATAGTGTCAGTCATCAGTCATTGCTCACTCATTGTAATCAATATTTTTTGTATCTTCAGAGCAGGTAGATTATAATCATCTCAGCTGCCATCTATTTTTTTTTAGACAAAATTTACAAAGTTAACATATAATTATTGTCACATATTGTCAGATTAACATATAATATTGAATAAGCAAAGAACAATTAATTTAAAAGAGGGAGAGAGTCAATGGTGATTCAATAAATGGAATCTATACACAGACAGAAAGGAAGCACGACAAAACAAAAATTGACGACTACAAGAACAGCTCACAATGACAGTTTTGAGAAGCGGTTGAATATATTGACCCAATTTCTGATTTTTTTTTTTTTTTCTTCCTGGATACAAGGACATGTTCCTTGCCTCTTGGCACAGAGGAAGTTCTGTTTGCCTTTTTGGCAGTGAGGAAAATGGGAAGCCCTTAATGGACAACCTTTACAGCCTTGCATATGTTGCTGTGTGTGCACAGGGGGGCAGTGTTTGGCCGGTAATTGGCCCTCGCACATAGCGCAGGCCGGCGCTGATTGGTCGCCTGTGAAACATCTGTATCCATAGTTTCAGGTCATCCATGTCTCCAGCCAGAGAGCTCCTCATGACTCAGAGCCTGGAGCCACTGACAAACTGATAATAAGCCTTATTATCGCACCGCTCTCCATAAAGCAGCGGGCGGGGAGCTCTGAAACACTGTGACTGATAACTTGCACTTTGTGTGGACCTGTGCCTGATGTCTCTATCAGTTATTATCCCATACATCGTCTGCCAAAGCGTTTGAGCAAAGAGGAAAAGTTGGCCCCCATATGAAGATGAGTGAAGTCAGTTTCCTCGCTGCTGAATACTGCCTACCGTGTTTATCGGATGCTTTAAAAAAAAACAGCTTGATTTTTGGCCATGAAACCCACACATCTTTTTAATGTTATTTATTTAGAGGGCAGACAGAAAAAAAAATGCTGTTGTTTTTTTTTCCCCCCCGTGAGAGCTTTATTCCAAGTAGCCCAGAGGACGTGCGTCAAGCCCATCCCACTCCATTCCCTAAATTCACTGCGCCTTGCCTTATCGCAGGAGGCAGTTTGGTGGTGGATTCACCGGCTCTCTTGCCTTCAGCCAGGCTTCTCCAACCCATAGGTATGCGGATGCCACCTTCCTAGGCGCCGCGGCCGACACAAAGGAACTCGCTCCACTTTTTTTTTTTCCTCCCCCAGCCCCCCTCCTCCAATTTGAGGTGACCGCTTTCATCAGCACGCCGTCCGCAGCTGGCCAGCCTGTGCTCTGTGAAAGGCAGCGTGAAGACCGCCGTCTCCACTGTGGACTGGCTCGATCTGAGCGAGAGCAACCAGGACACGTTCAAATGGACTATTGATAAGTTTCCCATCAGATTGGTGGTCATTGCGTCAACTGGGGGGGGGGGACGTCGGCTCCGCCAAATTGGCTGCAACGACCCCGATCTCTCCCCGGACCATTAAGATGCTAAATGACACCGCGTCCAATGAGTGTTATCATTTGTTCTCTTCGTGATACGAGATAGCCCCGCGTTTGAGCTGCGGTGGACCCACTGCCTGTCGCTTTTATGCATAGCCTTTGCAGGATCAAGATGCAGTTTCGGACAGTGGTGGACGTGAAAGTCGTAGACGTGGAGAAGAGGCGCAATCCGTCCAAACATTACGTGAGTTGCCTGTCTCATCCTCATCCTGTGTGTTGTCACCTACACGGACAGCCGCCTCGTCCCATCCGGATCCGTCAGCAGCGAGCTGGATGTGGCCTGTGCACAGTCACAATGTGATGTTTGGTGGAAATGGAGCCTAGCAGCCCCTCTCCACGGCATCACCAGGGTTTATTTGAAGCCCAGGGCTAAAGCAGGCTCAGTGTTATGGGGGAGGAACGAGACTATTGTTCAGCAAAGGTAACAGCCCGGTCTGAGCCATGCTGTTATTAAGTATGCCACAGTATTGCTATAGACCCGGGCTTATCTGTCATAACACTGAACCCAGTGTTAGTCTTTAGCCTGCCATGGGCTCAAGAGGGACTAATGCAGTTTCATCTCCCAGGGGATCTAATACATGTCTAGACCAAAACAGCCTATGTCTTTAAATCAGTATCCCGAGAGCTGACAACCTATCAGTTTGTCCCATTTTGAAGATAACACCAGTCATATTTTCATCCAGTGTTTTTGTGGGTCTATGTGGCCACAGAGCTATTACATTTGCATGTGGTTTGTCAGGCGAAACAAGACTTGCATGATTTCCAAAAAATACCTTGTGAGGTTATTTTCCAATCTCATAATATATGTCATCTGTGAGAGGTTTTTTTTTTTTTTTTTGGTAAATAAGGTGGAATGAGAAAACTTCAGTCAAACACTACCCAGCTTTACAGTGTTTCTTCACAGATCATTTAATTTATGGAGAAGCTCTATGCCAAACCACTCAGACATTTCAGAGGCTCAGATTCCCATCCTGTTACAGCAACTTAAGGTAAATGGTGGGTTTGCTGTATCCATTTTTATCTTAACCTGCTCCACTATTGAATTTGTCACACCCCCCTTTCATGTGTCCGGCTCCAGCTGTTCAACCTTTGGGACAGTTATGAAATGCACAAGGATTCATTTACCAAACACTGCGTGCAGTATATATGAAAAAGAAAAAAAGAAAAATCATCTGAGAATCATCTTTCAGTTCAAATAATAATAAAGAGGATCCAGTTCAAATTGTGGATCACTTGCTTGGGTGCAAAACTCATATGACAAACATGCTTCAGTGGAATTTGTCTTCCTGAACTTTGCCTTCAGCAGCCGTGTTAATCAATACCTCATTTGTTTTTTAAGTGAGGGTCTGTGTTGGGTGCGAGACTGCGTGGCCCCTGTTGGGATCCCACTTCAAGCTTGCAAACTAGTCGTAAATGACCCGCATGAGAAGAAAGTGATTTTGCTTGTATGCAGTTGCAGTCCCACAGGCCCTTGGATCCATATATGATCAAAGTTAACACATATATTCTCAAGGCACAGAGGAATACACCAGGCCATACATGCTTTTAACCGGAAACTAATCAAAATCTAACATTTTGTCATAATCTTGGCTGCCACTGTTTTAGCTCTATCATTTGGGCGCTGTTTCTAAAAGAGAACTGTTGTCCCTACAGTAGAAATAACTGGTACGTCTGCATTTCAGTTGAAATTCGTTAATGCATTTGGCAGATTTCCTTATTCAGAACAACAGGCATCGACATGTAAGAGCAAAACTGTTGCATGATTTCATCCCGAGTACTTCACCGTAGCTACATTTCTGGGCGGCCTCGGTGACACTGAACCTTCAACCCTGGGTTATTGAGGGAATAGTTTAATAGTTTTGCTAGCTCAAAATTTCACCTCACTTTAACCGGACAGAGGCTATTCCACAAATGTATCACCATCTGTGATTTTCCAAGTAGAAGATGAAGAGTGACGCTTCGCCAGTCCCATTAAATGCCTGCATTTTGCATATTTTGTCTATTCCAGCCTATTAGAATGTGGGAGAAGGCCCCCATCCCAACTCTAACATAACCCTTAGCATATGACAGGGGCGTGATGCTGTGTATTCATTCAAGAAAAGTGTATTCATCTATTTATGTGCTGGTCCCATGTTTCAGAAGTGCTCAAGGTAACACTGGAGGTAGTCACCTCTCAGCTTGAGAGTGCCATTCAAGACAAGCTCCCCTTTGAAAACACTGGCACATAGCCCTGCTAGGTGATTTTTTTAGAGATGCAGAATGATGATTTTCAACTGATTATGTATCTTTTCTATGTAATATAATGTAAGGTTTATGCCGTGCATGGAGTAGTTTTGTGTAACGGGAGCTTCCCAAACCATACCAGAACCCTGGATCGCTAACATTGCAGAGCACATGCACACCTCCTGTCATGCATGGTGTAGCAGTATGTAACAGGAGCTTTCCAGACCAGAGCTGAGCCGAGCTGAGCCGAGCTGAGCTGTGCTGTGTTTTGGGGGCCGCTCTGTCTCACCGGGCCAGTCTGTGGCCTAGTTTCCCTGGCTACCCCGTCTCCAGAGACAAGGCTAGTCACTGTGAGAAGAAAAGAGACAGAGGGAGAGAGAGGGAGAGAGAGGAAGAGAGGAAGAGAGTTGGAGAGGGATGGGGTGGGAGAACGAGACAATCTGTGACGCCCATTGAATCTCATTTGCGCTCTTTGTGAAACCGTCTGGAAACGCTTACCCTGCA
>OMLB01009007.1:2227-31030 GCA_900302555.1 Myripristis jacobus | reverse complement strand
ATGTCTGGAGCCTTAGCACCTGTTTCTGGGAACTGAAAGCGGAGTCTTGAGTAGTGAACTGCTGGAGCTCTGTCTCAGGAACTTAAGGGAACAAAATAGGAAGCTTACCTGTAATTTAGCCCACATGTGTGGTTTTAATAACACAGTGACCTGCAACTCAATAGGCTATATGTGTATAGCCAAGAAAAAACTTTTAAGACATATAAATCTTTACTTTATTTTAAATTAATGTACAGCCTATATAAGCCATACTGCGCTGAGATAAGTGCTAATCTACATTTTAAAGACATGTTCAAAGTAATATTATAGCCAATAAAGTGGTAAATACGCACAGCATAGCAGCAAAGTATTGCGACATGTTATGGCATTTGCGTCTTCTGACTAAAATAGAGTATGGGCTGTAGCTTACTCCAAGCAGCTAGGCCTGCCTCTACAGCTGAAAGCTGTCAGTCTATTATTTTGGATAACTGATATTAGTTATATAATACATTTTAAGGTCTTTGCTGTGGGGCATTAGCTGATCAATAGACAGGTGAGTCTTTTTTTCTGCCTTGTGCTTGTGAATCATGCCAGGACTATTCATTGTACTTGTCGATGTTTACTTTTTGACTAGGTAATTGCTACTCCAGCTGCCAATATGTGCTGCCTCCTTAAAGCCAAGCAAATCCATGTAAATTAGGCCTGATTGAGAAATTTTGATAAGAACATAATACATCAAACGGTGTTTAATTTGATGCTCCTATTATACAGCAGAGCTTGTGTTTGAATGTCCGTTGGGCATTTCTTTCTTTTTTTTCAGTTTCATGAAAGGTTTCAGTGTGTATTTCCATTGTTTGCTAAAGTCTCTGTCAATGCATTTTAGTAGGTGACAGAGTGGGAGGGCCACTCAGTGCGACTAATAAGGACCGCGATCTAGCAGGCGATCCCACTGTGACTTTTATTTCCAAGTCCTGTAATCCGGAATCAGGCTGATCGTAATCATATATGGATTATGCTTTTATCGTTGTTTGTTCGTTTGTTGTTGCTCTAGAGGAAACTTTCTCAGCAACTGTAAGTACCCTATTCAATTTGACAGCAAAAAGAAATATATCGCTCAAATAAAAATATATATGTTTGCATGTTGTACCTGTGAGTAAACATTTAACGGCAGCCCTGAGCGTCTGGTGCGGCTTGGCAGAATATTCTCCGTTTTGTTTTTGTTTTGTTTTGTGTGTTTTTGTGCGCACCGCTTGAGCTTTCTAACTTATATCTGCTTAACGGGACACATATGCTGTGTGTATAAGGGTAGGTGTGATTTATGAAGCTTCTGCAGGGTACAGGCTACATACACCGTGGGCTACTGCATGACTTGTTAACCGTGCACTGCGAAATGTGCTGGACCCTGACAGAATATGCAGAGCTACACTCCATACTTATTAAAAAATAAACCCATCCAGCCAATCAGCGTCGCCCAAAGAAAATAGCAGGGCTTTCGCTTCTTTGAATATTGCAAAGTGCATAGTAAAGTTTTGTCTTTGACCGAAATTTGCTGAATGAATGAGGTGCACCGAGGACAGCCTAACCCGGTGTCGGAGGCTGAGCACTGTTAATGCATTGCCTACCACAGATTGAAAGATATGTGTGTGTGATGATATAGAAATAGCTAGACTGCTGTGTCAGTTCAGGATTCAAATCCCTACATGTCCTCAGCAGATGGTGCAGCGGCGGTGGAATTAGTAGTTGTATACCAAAGTGAATTTATTTGATGAGGTGAAACAGCATGTGGGCTGACAGTGTTTAAACCCTGCAAAACTCTCTGTATGCAAAACAAATCATGGGAAGCAGCCCTCGGTACTTGCTCCAGGGGTCCGGGTGTCCGTTGCACGCAATTGCATGCACAGCGCACTGTTAAAATGAAGGAAACAACATATCGTCTTCTGACAGTCCGGGAATGTGATCCCTCAGTAGTGCTACTTGTCTCAGGCCCAAGCATGGTTGTAGTTATAAGTGGCATGGTCACTTCATTTCTTAGCGCCATTATAGGCCTACATAACAAAATTTAAGTTCCAGCGGAGAAAGCAGGGTTTGCAGCATGGGAATCAGTCACTGAGATTAAGCCAGTGTCCATGTAAAACAGTCCTTGGTCACATTTTATAAGTCAGTGCTTATAATATTATCTTAATATGTTGTTTCTGTGTTATGGTCCTTGGAAGTCAGCTCCAGTGCATAATTCTGTCTTGATTTGTATCTTCCCTAGTAGTGTAATCCACTGGGGAACAGGGATTAGGCTGTATGTAACGGGATTACATCTGGTTCCTTACAAGTACTGAAAAAGAGGCAGAGTAATGATTTGTTAGTATTGTGGTAATAAAAAAAATTTTTAAAAAAAAGGAAGAGGAAAAGAAAATCTAGGTTTAGATTTGGGTTGAGGATTGCTAAAACAAACCAAACCTGCATTAATGTTGTTTTCCAGTGCACCAGAAATGGATTTCACGTACCAGTAATTCAGTGTCTCACCTGTAGTCCAGGAGGGAATGACCGTATTTTGGAACAGATCATCAGGGAGAAGAAAATCTGTGACATTTTTAAATACACTTTTCTGAACCCTCTATGCAGGATGGCTATTAAGAAATTCTTGCCTTGCAGTGGTATGGTAATGATGCAGAAGGTTATCTTGGCAATGTGGCATAATGGTTTGAGAGAATGACCTGTAAGTGAAAGGTCCTGGGTTTGATCCCTGCATGTCTGCCCAGAAGTCCTTGAGTTAGACACTGAATTCCTATTCTGCTGCTGACAGCTGAAAAGACAGTAGAGTATTAACACAGTGTCTACAAACAAATAGAGCTGGACTGAGCATATGGGTAGGCTGGCAGCCAGAAATCATTTTGTAAGAGTAGCTGTAGAGAAATACATTTTGGGAGAAGAGTAATCCAACAACTGGTCATAATAAATGTGGGGGATGCCATCCATCACCAGCACTGCATAAGAGAGAAAGTAAAATAATGATAAAACAGCTTAAATTTGGAGTTCAGCATATCTTAATAGACATTCAGCTTGCATTATTAATTCAGCTCAGCATCAGATGTAGTCATATCCCTACATTATAGTCCTTTTCCTCAGTCTCTTACAGTAACTGGTAGCATTTTGAAGGGAAGAAGTTGGTCCAGCAGTTTCCCTATAAGTTGCTGACATATGAAGCAAATTAATCAGCTACTTAATGAATGAAACCTTAATATTAGCATAGCTATTATCATTTTACACACAGTGCAAATGTACACAGAGGCATTTTGCTTATACAAAGTGATTTATTACAACATGCCAGAGCACGCATAGCCTTACTATCAAAATGATTTAGCTTTATACTTCTCAATACATCACTGTGTGGTAGGTGTGTTTGCGAGCTAATCAATACAGAACCAGGAAGTATGTTCTCCTGTTGCATAAAGTCATTATCAAGTCTTATTTGCATAAGAGAATTGGCTTTAGTGAGATGACTGAATTTTTGATGCAGCCTGTAAATCCTCTCATATGCTGCTCAATAAAGAGTAGATATGGTTTGAATTTTTTGTGTTTTATTTATTTGATTTTTGTATTAATACCATGAAGGTTGATAGCACCTGCGAAGTTTGTCATATTGAAGGACTGATCTGATGTTTGGCCTTGATAGCTAAAGTGTATCTACCTCATTTTAAGAACCACAAAAACCTGATAGAAAAATCTTCCCTGAGGGTTACTTTTGCAAAGGTCTACCCATTTTATACTCGCTAAAAACTGAATCATGACTGTTTGCAAAAGAGCAAACTCAACCAGTGTCAAAGTTCCTGTGCAAACGCACGATGACCTGAGAGGTGACTGTTTTCATAATTGGAGAACAGCAGTGAAGCCGGTACTGGTGAAATCTGTGCTGCTGTCTGTCAAGTGCAGAGCATCAGCAAGGATTTAATGAAGTCAAGAGTAGCAAGATATTTCACTTTTTTCCTCTGAGTAAACCAGAGAGCGTGCTTGTGTCAAACTGTCTGAGAGTGGAACATACCAAATTGAGTGTTAAAACAAATAAAGGCTAATCTTACACACTGCCACAGTAAAATTGAGAGATAGGGGGGCAAATAAAAATTAAGACATTGTTCCTTAAAGTTCTGAAATCTCAGTGCAAAAAATTAAGTATGACATTATTCCTATTCCTTTAAACGCCTCACCATCATAATTTACTTTATTTTGGCTTAATTTTTCATAATGTTAATTGCAGCTACTTTTAATTACAGGTTAGGCATTTTAGTGGTTTGATGGGCATTGTAGGTCTGTGGAAGTTATTTAATCTCTAGTCAGTTTTCCAAATTGGTAACTTGGCTTTCATAATGTCAGTTGTAGCCTAAAGACATGAACGCTGAAAAAACATTAATTAAGATTGGTGTGAAGCCTGTGTTTAATTTTTATGATTTATGATATGAATAAATTATGTTAATTTGTGTGCAACAACAGAAATGTGAAAAAAATACTCTATTTGCATCCAGGTTTTCAAGTGGACTGCTTTCTGCTGCCAGGAAAAACATGAGTTACTTGCTAAGATGGACTGCTTTCCTTTGGACTGTAAATTACATTCCTTGCACTTTTGGGATGGCAGTAAATGAAAGAACAGGTAAGTATTGATTGCAGTCACAACTCTGTGCGTGTGTGTTTAAAGGATGCATGTTTTCTTTTACATCAGAATGCCTTTTGGAAATGAATTTGTATACTGCTTTTACTATAAAAGTAATTGCATTCCTCCTTTAAAACATTATTGCACCATCCATCAATCTATTTTCCATACCCGCTTACTCCTGTCCAGGGTCACAGATGGCTCGAACCTATCCCAGCATGCAATGGGCCTATAAGGCAGCGAAACACCCTGGACAGATCACCAGTTCTCCACAGGGCGAACACACAGACCCACACAGTCACGCTTTTAACACCTATGGGAAATTTAGGATCTTAAAGTCACTTCAGCTGCATGTCTTTTGATGGAAACACAGGGAGACCATGCAGACTGAACACACAGCTCCAGGGCTGTGATTCAAACCCATCAGGTGACCATGTTTACCACCAGGATCACCTATATGGTTGCAGTATGCAGCGTATACCATGTAACAGGGTTGCTAGTCTTTATAAAGGCCCCCCACCACACTCAAGAAATAATGTAGATGCATAGATAGATAGTCGGGAAGCGCCTGAATCCAAATTCATATTTGGCAAGTAACGAATAATGGCTTTCTGACAAATAAATTACCCTTGTGACCATTTCTCTAAAAGCTTGGTTTTATGTAATCCACACAATATCTTTGCAATTTGGGTTTACTTGTGAGGGTTGACGCTGCTTTAGCTGTCTTCAACATCCAATTTTTATTTTGAAGCAGCATAAACCTGGACGTCATATAACAAAATGCATATCAGATGGAGGTACACCAAAAGAATCGACAGCAACAGTCAGAGTACACAAATAGTGTAAAACCTTCTGTAAACACAACACAAAGACCACATGATAAACAAGCTGCATTTCTTTTGATTTTCAGAATGCATAGTCATTAGAGTGGGTCTCCTAAGCCTATATGGTTTTAATAAACAGGAATTTCAGTTATTTTATATTTCTTTATGATTAGAATCCAATGATTAAAAAAAATCACTTATGGCTTTAGTGCAGTGTTTCTGTTTGTTTGTTTTTGTTTACATCTCCTGATGTAACCTCTACAGGCAGTTCTTGTGGTTGGAGTTGTGGCTAATTGTCTTAGCAAGCAGTGTGCCAGTTGAACAGCATTCAATTGGGTCAGCTAATGGGAAGCATTTTAAACCACAAAAATCAATCAATAAAAACATAAAAAAAAAAAAGTACAACAAAATGCAGCAGCAATAATGTGTTCCAGTGCATATTGCTCCCATTAGACTGATGCTATCTTGGAACTATTATGTTCACTGAATAGCTGCAGTGTATTACTTTGCAGATTTTTCCAGAATTCCCTTGGAATCACTTCTGGCAGCAGAGCTGATAGGCAGCGTGACAGGTAACAGGCTCCCCAGTGTGTAGTAAAAGCAACAGTGGCACTTCAATTAGCAGAATAGTTCCAAGTAACAGTGTCAGTTTAATGGGAACCGTAAGCACTGGAATAATGTACATTACTGTGGTTGCATTTTTTTGTGGCGTAAAATGTTAGCCATTAGCTGATTCATATTTGCTGCTGTTCAGTTAGCTACCTGCTCAGTGGGGCAATCAGCCACAAGTCCGACAACGGTGATTACCTGTGCCGATAATGCCTATTTGTCAACATCACCAGTTGTAAACAAGTCAGTCATATAGCACGTTGGGTTAATAAATCCAAACCTGTGACTTTTTTTGTGGCTGCATTTATAAAACAGTTTGACTATCAAAGATCAAGCAACTGTCTTTTGTCTATTGATTAATCATGCATACTGTCATTGCAATAAATCCCAAACCCATGATTTATACAGGCACTGCAGTTAAATGAGCTAATCACAATTCTATCTTTCTGTGAAAATCTACACACATCTTCAAGCAATGGCAAATTATGGCCTCAAGATATATTTGCAATGTATATCCTGCCTACATAATGTATATCAGACCCTGTTATTTTGGGCAAAACTTTTTTTTATATTTTTTGATTAATAGTATCCCATTGCCAAGCTCCAAGACTATGATATGTGATGATCGAGTCAGCTGAGGACTGTTTCATACAAGTGCTGACAGTTTCGAACCAGATATATGCCCATAGTTCTGAAAAATAATTCTGGATGCCATCAATATCCACAAAGTCGGTCTCCCATTCATTTTCAGTGAGCAGCTCCAGGCTTTTCTCTTAATTATATCGCAGATTAGAGTCTGGGCTCTGCTGGCTCTGTCGGATGTGCTTCTGAATCCGACTTGTTGAGATTGCTGAAATAAAATGGCGTGATTATGTTTATTAGCATAGATTTCCATCCAAGAGGAACTTAAAGCGAAGGCTCTGTGGAAATCAAATCAAATCTTTCATTTCCATAAACCTAGACCAAAGCTTGTTCAAAATACAAAACAAACATCTACAATGGCTTTACAGTGTCTGGTTTAGACACTTTTAATTGCATATGTCAACACGGATGTTACAAGTGGACAATCAAGAATAATTATCACAGGAACTGCATGTTTTGCTTGATGGTCGTCTTCTCAACAATGTTGTTGAGCTTAGGTTTTGCCTCCATGCCCAATTTACTCCCAAAGTAAAACTATTAGTATAACAGCTCACCTATACCTGCTGAACCTGTTATAACCATGACCTTACCCCCGCCACTTCACATGAGAATAACATGATGATATTTCTTTCCTCTAGATAACTCCTGTCCCCCACTGAAAGTAGAGGAACGGCGTTTTTCCGATATTTTAGATCGGCCTTTACAAATCACAGGTACGTACGATAACAGTTGCAGTGCACATATCATAATGTGTACTCGTGGAAATCTTTTGACACCTTGTGATCTTGTTCGCAGGATTTGATCTGACAGAAAAATTTCTTCTCCGAAAGGGAACAATCACAGAAGACAGGCCGTCATTTCGGTTGGGAAGCAGCCCACTTATTAAGCCAACGGAGTGAGTAGCCTGTGTGTGTGTGTGTGTGTGTGTCTGTGTGTGTGTGTGTGTGTGTGTGTGTGTGTCTGTGTGTCATGGTGTCTGGTTGCAGGTGAATGATGTTTTGTTGTTGTTTTTCTTTTTAAACAACCCATGCCTCTCATAACTACCATTATTAATGTAGTGCATGCAAAATGAGGATGCAGTGGCAAATTTTATGGACTTTTGGTGTCACTGGCCCACAATATGTCAATGCATCTGCTTCTTTTGCAGCTTTAGTATTTATGCCCTGTACAGCTGCATTGTTGTACGTGGATGTAAATAAATTATTTAAATGTGTGTATGCATGTGTGTGTGTGTGTGTGTATGTGTGTGTGTGTACTGCCACTATTTATTGTGTGCTGGCACCTCTTGGTTCATTTTGGTTCAGATGCTGTGGTCTGGCTCTATATCATCTTCGCAGATAATTTAGATAGAAGATCTATATGTGTTTTCTCTGTATCCAGTTTCAGCATGCTGCTCTGTCCGATCCAGACATGCTGGATTAGATGCAGTTTCTCATGTGTGGTGAAAAAAATCGTGAAGCCTAGGGTACAATTAGATTAACAGGCAGGCTGTGTCTGTGTACAGGTGCTGAGAGCCGAGCCCTGGTTATTAATTACAATTCAAGCATTGCACTCTAGCACAAAATCAAAGTCCGCAGAGGCTATTTGACATAGGGAAAAAAAAAGAAATATAATCACTCGATTTCTGTCTGATTTCTGCAGACCGTGGTATTCTCAGGGTTTAGGCTCACCTCCCTCCACATCAGCAGATATTCTGAGGAAATAGCAGTGAAGCCATAATGGTGGTTTTATGATAGGTGGAATTGAGGTAGCCCAGATATACCCTGCTCAGAGCAATAGTTCCATTTGCTTTGGTTAATAAGGGCAAATTGTGAGGTGAGCTGTTAGACAGGGAATCATTTTAACAGAATTAATATACATTACACTGATTCTAGAAATCTCCTAGGGGTAAAAAGAGGGGACATAAAGGAATAAAAAAAAAACCCTGAGCAGATATAATGAGGCACGAATATTAAAACTACTACATAAATGACACACAAAGGTACTATTTATTGAAGACCTTAATTCTCTGGTCAGCTGATTGTGCTGCTACATGACTTCACCTTGATGCATGATGTAATAGAGAATGAAATTTGGTGTCATTTGTATGAAGGCCAATGTAAGTTTTAACATAGGGCATATTACTTGTATCCAGAATGACCAGGGGCATCCGTAAATGTATGTTTGCCCAAACTTTGCATAATAACAATGCTTTGGATTTAAAAAAAAAAAAAAAAAGTTTGATGCCCTAATGGTGTGAAATAACACTCTGTCGTTCTTCTAAGGTGTGGCGGATATTTTTAGTGTTTTTACATGACATGCAGCTGTAAACACTAACTGCCACTCTCTCTAGTTAGCAAAGGAATCTGTGAGGCAGGTGATTTGTAATCCAATTCCCCATTCAGTCTTTCAAGTAGCCCCAAGTACTTCTACTTCACTTGAGCCTTTACCCCAGTCTGGCCCGCGGTGCAAGGAGCTGCTGGTTCTCAATGACACTGCTGACGGTTAGACGATTATAGTGGAGAGAGTGCGATCCCTCTCATATTCAATTATCCAAGTACTTTGACAGGCGATACTGCGTGTCAGCTGGGGGAGGAGAGCGAGGGCAAGTGAGGGGCCCCTCTGCCCCTGCTGCAGCCTCTGAAACACCTCTCATTTTGCGCCCAGGATATGCAGCGATTGATGCTAAATTCTCAAGATCTGGTTAATGTCCTGCCAAATCTTTTGCACAATCCACATCATGACACACAGATTGGGGTTGGTGCAATACTGGAATATTTGTTTGAGATGACAAATTGCAATAAGAAGCATTTCCTTCCATAATACGGTGCAAAGTTGCAGTTACTGTCTGTCCTCACAAACGTAGTTATGCTTGGCTCTCTTGACACCTTGTATTAACTTGAGAGTCATGTCCTCATCCAGACCAGATAATGTTTATATGCATTGCATTTACAGCTGGAATGAGAAATAAATCTTAACTATCCACATAAAACTTTACTGAGGAATGCAGAAATGGCAGAAGCCACACAAACATTGGTATAAAGATGCAGAACAGCATTTATCTGTGCTGGCACAGTGACAATATAGTGGTCTTACTCACACACTCCAGCTACACACACACGTAACAGAGCAGGATAAGTTGGCTAAAGTCTCCCCTCTGGTAGAAATTGTATCCTTCGTGGGCATGCATTTGATTTTTTGGCTCCTATTGCTAGCATAGTCATCTATCATGCTGGCAACCATGGGCCTTGCACTTTTAAACAGGAAAGGGGACTTGTGCCAAGAGGAAGCTATAGTCCTTGCTAGCGAGAATGATGCGTGTCATGTATAAACTGACACGGCTTCTGCAAACGGTCCTATTCTGATCTGTTGGGAGACATAGTGTCAGCGGTAATTTGAGGTGTTTCATGAGACATTGCTTTAGGAGTTTCATGATGATCCGTCGTACTGCACTGGGATTTTATTGACTCATTTTTTAAAAAAACCTCCTGGAAAGTATATATCTTGCAAGCCAGGAGACTAAAGCGGCTTCCGGGAGAGTTTCTGCCAGACCGGTGTGTTGCTCTGACAGTCTGTCAAACCATTGTCACTGATTATATAAGGGGTAGTTTCGGCCAAGCAATAGCACATAGTGACAGTGGTGATAGTTCCCAGACAGCATGGTCAGCCTTGCTTCATGAAAAATGGAATTAGTTGTGATACAAACTTTAGTGGCAGCCAGGGAGCTAGTCAGTGATCTTTCTACCTTTGCTTGTTTTTTGTCATTTTTGTTTGTTTTTTATCGTAGTGATGCCCACTATATTGATCGCTTCTTTTCAAAGAGAACACATGTTCTGATAAACACATCACACAAGGGGCTCTTTGCTGCTGTGATTATGGGTTTTTCAGCGACACAACTTGATGTAAGCCACTGTCTACTCCATAATCACGGCGAAGAACACCCTCTTGTGTATTATTACTGAATTGTCATTCATAAGGTAAATTAGTGTCTGCATTCAAGGCTTGGTAGCATAGCATTAGCTTTGCTCCAATTTGTTGTAAAAAAAATTTAAGGTTCTGTATTGTTTGTAGAAATGAAAAAGATGATATTTGTTGTAGGACTGAGAAAGGATTCATAAAAAAATACCCCATGGTTAAGCTGTAATTTAGAATTCACTAATAAGCACTAATAAGGAAGTGTTTTCATGTAAGGCACAAGTTTGATCATCCATTTTTACTGTGGACAATGGAGTAGGAAACAGATAATAAAATGGAGAAAAACATATTTGCTAAAATTATAATTGATAGTGTCATAAATATCATAATATAATCCATCAAAATTATATATAGTCGTTGGTGAGCTGGGAGAAGCAGTTTAGAAGGGGAGAAGTAGAGCATGGAAAATTAACCCAGATCCACCCAGCCCCTCATTCATTATCATTTCCAAAAGCATTCTCAAAAGTGTTTTATTTCTCTCTTTCTCTCACTTGCTCTTTGGCAAAGGAGTCAAAAAAACAGTAATTAAAGCAAAATCAGCCTGGGAACAGCCTGGGGTTGAGCCACCGATCGCATTCACCACAAGGTCAAGAACTTTAACCCTTTGCGGCCTCAGAGATCAAGTGTGCCGCACTGTAGTTTCTGTTTTGAAATGAGAGCTTAGGTGGGAAAACTGCAGACTTAGGTGGGAACTCTTTGAACCATGCTGCGATATACAGCGCTCCGTAAGATCATTGCAATGCACAGTATTCTGCAGAGTATCTCCATTTTATTATACCCATTCAAATTTATCATGCTCCACAAATTACAATGTACTGCATCAGCCCTTTGGAGATTTATCTTTTACATTTTGCCTGTCTTTTGTCATAATATTTGTGTTATACATTCCCTACAAGCGGTTATATGCATGGCCAGCACGGAAATATTATATGTTAAATTTATTTCATAAATTCTCATTTTTATAAATTGCCTTGCCACTTTCCCCATTGAATTGCAGCTGAAATAGTCCCCTAGCCCTTGGGCAACACAAATAGCCTTCCCAGCCCTCAGCCCCTCACAGAAGCATTTGATTTTTCGGGAGCTTTAACTTGGTGTATTTATCATTTTGGTCATGTACCGTTTACACCGGTCTCAAAGAATTCAAGGGGCACACAACAGAGGAGGGTATCAAGCTCTGAAAGAATAGGAGATGATCTATTGGGGAGAAAACTAATTTCCAACCTGTCTGAAGGAAGTCTCTCTCTGCCTCCCTCCCTCCCCCAGGCTGTGCTCTGCCTTCTCAATGACCTTATCACTGCATTATAGTTATTTTTGCTGATCTTGATTTATTATGTTTATGCTCTTTCACTTTTGACTGTTAATGCAATCTCATCTGGATCTGGTTTTAGGGTTAGAACATTTTGAAGGGTAATTTTTTATTTTTATTTTTTCCAACCAGGTATAAAATTAGACATGGGTCAGGGTTGAGGAGTAAAAGACGAGTTACTGAATAAAGTGAAGGTCTCGGGATGATATGAAATATGATCACATTTCCCGTAAAATCCTTATATTTTCTTGAGGTCATGCATGTTAACATACAGCTGCACTACACTAACACTATCTACAACTGTGCCCTTGCTGTCTCTGTGACGTATGAGTTTGTTTTTATTGACGTTGGATCAATTATTATATCTCTTCATTTTAGGAATAACAAGGAAGCCAGGCCTGTATCAAATTCATTAAATTAAATGGAATATATTTTGTCAGGTTTATTTATGTGGATATCATTCTGCAGCAGAGAGGGAGATACTGAAGTTCTATATTGATTCATTAAAGTTGATTGAATTGTTTATTGTTTGGGCAGTGAAAGTTTTAAAAGACTTTCTGCAGAGCACTGCATGGTTGAGATTGCAAGAGAACTTTTGACATACTTGGAGACTTGGAACTTTTCACCTGAGTTGTTATCATAGCCAATGATTCAGTTCAGTGATGCTCAGACAATGTTATATTATTTTCTTTCTAGATTAATATTTCCAAATGGACTGTCAGGTGAATACTCTCTCGTTTCCATCTTCCGGCTAAGAAAAACTACAAAAAAAGACCGTTGGTTTCTTTGGCAGATATTCGACCAGTCAGGAGGCACACAGGTGAGCCCCATTGTATGTTTTAATGTCATGGTTAATGTCATTTGGTGCATTTCACAAATGCATCATGGATGGCTACAGTGAAAAGACATTTTTTCCAGTGCCTCAGTGAAAAACATCTTTTTTCTATGGCTGAGCAGAATGTGTCTTTTTTGCATGATCTTTCCCACATGTTAGAAAACGATTTGATGGCTCTGTGTTTGTAATGAAATTCCTCTTTACCCTTTAGGTCTCCGTTGTTGTCGATGGTGCCAAGAGGGTGGTGGAGTTTTCTTGTCAGGGTCTG
This sequence comes from Myripristis jacobus, assembly GCA_900302555.1. Taxonomy (NCBI): domain Eukaryota; kingdom Metazoa; phylum Chordata; class Actinopteri; order Holocentriformes; family Holocentridae; genus Myripristis; species Myripristis jacobus. The sequence goes on along the minus strand of OMLB01009007.1, from coordinate 17,977 downwards.
CTTAAGAATACTCTCCACTACACATTTAAAAGCCGTGACCTGTATGCCCTGTTTGATCGCCAATGGCACAAGCTGGGCATTTCTGTACAGAGCAACATAGTCTCTATCTACATGGACTGCAAGCTGATAGAAAGGAGGCTGACTGATGAGAAGGACAGCATTGACCCAAGTGGGCGCACTCTCATCACCACACGGATGGAGGATGGACGGCCTGTAGATGTATGTCAAAGGCTGACTTTGTCAAAGTAACTTTGTTTTTACTACACAACATTTAGCAGTAGACTTAAAATCTAGCTCTGGCTGACAATATATGTATTTCCTTAAGCTAAATCCATTTTCCTTTAACGTGTAGCACCGACACGAGTGTTGAGGAGTTTATTGCCTATCTCCAGTTTCTGTTATTAACTTTCTATCCTCCTGAATCAGGAATCTTAAATTGAAATCTACTTACTTTATAACTCCCAGTACCTCTGAAAGACATCAAAAATGCTTCAGAGATATGATTTCTAATCTGTGTGAATCCTCTCTTATTGTGGCATGCACTGGTCATGCATATGTAAATACCCCAAAATGTTGACATGAGGACAGTTTTGCTAGTGTTTGCTAAAGCAGTGCATTTGATTAGAAGCTGATTCAAAGTAACATTAACAGCTGACTGTGAATTACACTTCACATTCAAATGTTCTACAATTTAAGCTCTAGTTTGAAGTGGTGAACAATTCATGCCAATCTAAATGCTTTTGATGACAATTTAGAGAGATTTTAGATGTGCTTTTGAACTGTAATTCAGGCAATTGGAGCAGCAAGGTAAGCACAATCTGATACTAAATCACTGTCAGTTGAACTCTGAACAGAGAGCCTTTATGTAATTTAATAAGGGACTGTGATGAGATGAGGGAATAAGTTTATTATGCTGGAATGGTCCTTTAATAACAGTTCTTTTCTACAGATTGAACTTCAACAAATTCTTATCTACTGTGACCCATATTTGGCAGAGATGGAAAATTGCTGTGAGCTACTTGAGACCAAGGTAAAATGTTTTCACGTTTCACCGCAGCTTTCATCAGTAATAAAATAACTGGCAAAGAATTTAGTACACTGGTAAATCAGGCCCAGTGGTGCATGTGTACGACTAGGATGATTTAAAAAAAGAGTTTGGCTCTTCTTTGAGAGCATCCGTCTCCAGATGCAAAATTACCTAAAGATAAGGGTCTTTTATCAGCATTTCATCTTACAGTGGTAAAGTTACAGTGATTCCAACAGGAGAAATGACCTTTGACCCTTCATAATTTTATGTCTCCATAAGTGACCTGTGATGTCAGTATTAGGTTACTCCAAGGGACTCATTACAGACTTCAGTAGGACTTGCTAATTGTCCACTGAGTATAGCTCTTGAGTCATACTATGATGCATGCATTTTATCCTTTTATTTATTTATTGAGGGGGTGTTGTGTGTGTCGCATTATAGCTGTTTTTGCCTGCAGCAGACATGACATAAGAACATGTTTAAATCAACAAAATCTCTTTATTGATCTAGTGTGAGGCCCAGCAGACATCCAGCGGGACTCCCCCTCCTCTGGTTACAGCCCAGCTCCCCCGGATGCTGTCTCAGCCGGCCGCACAATCACAATCACTTGACATATGTCAGTGTTCAGCTGAAAAGGTACAATCAATTCTACCCAATAATGGCACCTAATTGAGTAAGTGTAATGTATATTGTAACTGAGCCAGCACTGATTTACCTTGAATGTAACCATCCCTGCATAGCCCCTAGAACGTGTAGTTACAGCCCATTTATGACACAATTTCCTTTTCTTGGAAGTCAACCAAAGGCACTATAGGTCTAATCTATGGGTTGGCGTGGGTTTAATTCTTTCAGGATGTAGGCATGGTAGCTCTGTACCTAGCAATGCATTTTGAAAATGAAAAAGACAAAAAAAAAAGCAATTGCAAATAATGATAATAAATGATAATAAATGATGATGATAATAAAACGTGTCAAATAATTTATAGAAGAAAAAGCCAAAATGTGGCCTCAGCTTAGATTGCTGTCTGTGCATTGATCAGCTCCTTGTAAAGAGAGCAGATGGTACAGCCCCAAGGTGAAGTCCACCCCCACATTCAGCCCATAATGTTGTTGTTTTTTTTGTTTTTTCCTTCCGTTCTGCCTTCATTTTATAAACAAAATACATTTCCCATGGCCTCTAACAGTCACATCAAATTTTTGGGAGATTGATCCCACTTCACAGCCCGAGGTTGTGGGAATGGTAAAAACCTGCGTGTGTAGCTACAGATTAGAATGATCTTCTCGTCACCATGCAGCCATAATAATAATTTCCATTAGCAGACATTACTTTGAAATATAAGAAATGCATGAGATTTAAAAACTGTACCTATTCTAAGTAACACTTTGTCTCTGAAATAGGCAAAATAATGCTTTACTTTTTACGCTGTCTTGCCTTCTGAACTGATGTAAATCACTTTGATAATTACAAGCTATGCTTTACTGATATTTAAGTTTCTTTTCATATGAAAACACCGCAGTTCTCATGTCATGTGCTGTTTTCTGTTACGAAAACAAAGCATATTTCAGCATTTACAGTGTATTCTGAGCATTTAATATTAGTTTGTGTTGTCAGCTTATGAAACTGAAAATGATGTTTCATACAGAACTTCAGTTTGCACTTAAAAAACAAGTACAGTTTGTTTACAGCCCCATGATGCATTTGTGGCTATGACATGTAGACAGCATTAATAAGCAGTTCATTAAAAGTGATTACTGCCGTCAGGCTCCCGAGCTGCTGAGCTGTCTTCACCTCTTTTATGGAGAATGTTAGATGTCTTGGCTTGATAGTTAATTTTAAAACACTTGGCAAACTTAGCTTAAAGTACCATGCACTACATGCATTCACTACTTACATAACAATGTGCTTTATTGCAAAATGCAGAGTGCGTATTACAACCATCATAAGATGAATCGCGTTGCCATACATCACAGCAGTATATGGAAAATAATAGTTGATTCACCTAGAAATTAGTTCCCTGTCTTCTGCCAGACTTCTAGGCCAGTGGTGTAAAATCAGAGGTTGTATGAATAGTCGCCTTGGTTAGATACTGCTCAAAAAGACAGTCTTGGTTTGGAGTTTGAAGTGATTTTTTCAAACTTTTGTACCAACCGAATCTGGAGGATTGAAGTTTGCACTTCCTTTGGAGACTAGAAATAGGATAAAAATCCAACTTCCAAATCTAATAAATATCTCAGATTGCATCTTAGTGGCTTGTGTGCAGAGGTGCATTCACCTGAGGTTCACAGTAAATAAAGACAAGTGGCAGGGATGACAGGGCTTCACATATAGGGAAAAAACTGACAGTGAAAGACACACAGTGGACTATCACTCTGTATCTATAGTGCACATTCAGCATTCTGTTTTGTTTTGTTTTGTTTTTTTTAAATCATACACTTATGCTACAACTACAAGGGAAGTGTAGTGAGAGACCACATTGAGTGTACTAAGACAAGGTCAAATTACATATACATTACATATGATATACTGTGAGTCACTGAATAACATATGGTGCTTGTGAGGATAAAATTACACATGGCTGCACAGACATTGTAAGCAGTGCAATATTCTGCACAGTGCACTCGGATAACAATAAATGGTAATAGAGCAATAAATAGTAACAGTCAGACAATTCAAACTGGCCGTCGGAGGAAGAGTTAAGAGATCAATGAGGATTGTGTTTCTGATCGAATTTTTGAAGAGGAAAGATGCATTTTCTTTTCTATTTGTAAGAAAAATTTAATTTGCTATTTCAATTGCACTGCTTGATTCTATGTAGGGAGATGCTGGTCTTCCGGGTGTGACTGGTCTGCCAGGACAAAAGGGGGATAAAGGAGACAAGGTATGTACATTTTTTTCTTCTCTTATGTTGGTGCATTATGAAAATGAACTTCACAAGACTCTAGAGAAAGTTAGAGATGAAAAACTATAACCAGGCTATAAGGTCATGAGGATTGACTGTCTTGTAGACCTAGATTGTCCAGAAATCATAGTCCGTGCTTGCCATACTAACATCATGGATCCAAAAAGGCACTGATTATGCAAAAATGTATTATAAATACACAGAGGAATTTCTGATCAAGTCCGTGTTATGGTCCCTTGCCCACCAGGCTCAGTCTGGATACAGGAAGTGAGCAGCAGCCTCCATTCCTTTGTGCTTGAAATTTCTCTGGACTGCAGTAAGAGACTTGTTGCTCTGGGTACTCGCAAGCTTGGAATGGTGCATGTAGTTTTGAGGCAAAATTCATACCTTGCTATGAAGTCATTTGTCAGAAGAAAAGGAATACATTTTTTCTGACAGCTGTTCATACTGTGGCATCCTGCAGAGTATCATGTTACCTGAAAAAAGGATGCTACCACTGTGCCAACAGGCTATCCCGTATGGCAGAGTAAGTAGCAGGTCCTCCAGGGATGTTATAACCCTATTTTCTTCACAAGGTGAATTGAAGTCCCACAAGGTGTGTAAATTGAGAAATAACACATTTGCAGTCACTAGAGAGGTAGGTGTGGTTCAAGAATAAAAGGATCAATTCTCCATGACAGCTGAATAGACAGGCTCAAATAGATGTGAAAGGCAGGCTAACTGCCCAGTCACTGAAAACAGTTGGCGTTGTGTTGGATTGCTGGAGGAAAACACACAGGCGCACACACACACACACACACACACACAAGAAGAAGAAGAAGAAAAATCAAAATGCCTCGAAAGAGAACTACCTTTTTCCCCAGACAAATCATGTTTGAGGTATGAATCCCCATTTTAGCAGTCTGTCTGGGAAAAAAAAAAAAAATAAAATTCCCAAAACGCCCAGGAGAGCATGGTGGATTATGAATGGAATTCATAGGGATGAACAGGTGGTGTTAATGTATGCTTGATAAGACCAGATGGCTTTCGGGGTCAATGTCCTATTTACCGTGATGTGGCCCTGGGATTAAGATTTTCAGAGCTACTGTTAGGTTTTTGTTTTTGGAAAAATCACCCTGGAATTCCTGGAAGACACAACAGCTACATGTATTGTGTCTGAACATTCAATCATTGTGCCGGTAGGGCCAAGCGGCACTGGCGCTGGGAATTGGGCTATTTCTGTAACTGTCCACATAATGAGTTTATTCTTAATGTCCAAGTGGCGTTATGTTTGATACTGTTTCCACCCGGGCCATACAAGTCCTAATTTAGATGTTCAGACTTAGCTTGCTTCCCAGTTTTCCATTAATCCTATAAACAGAGCAAAGCACGTCTAATATGTCTGCATTATTTATTTAGACTTCAGATACTAATTTTTTTTCTCGGTAAGGTTAATTGTGCCTTATGGTTCTTTCGTACTTGGCATTTTAGGGTTGCTGTCTGACGTTATAACTAGGAATATGACAAATCGAGCTCCAGTATAAAATCAATTATACAAACGCTTCAAAACATCTTAAAAGTTTCTAAACAACATCAACAGAATCGCAGCCTGCACGTCTAATTGCTGCCACAACAGGAATGAGCACATTTCCAAATCAACACCCTTTTTACATTTTACAGTATGAAGCAATAGTTTGATCTTGTACTTTATCTCTATTGATACAGATATATTTATATTTATCCTTTTAGTTGTCTTTATAGCTGTTTTTGCAGCAGGGAGGTGACAAACTCTTTACTCGTTAGAACAGTCATAGTTGTCTGTATAATTAATGTCCCATGTGTGAAGCCAGCTCAAAGTTGCTTTCAATAAGAGGTAGTGAATATAATTAGGAATAAAGAATATGAAACTCTTGTGTACAGCTCCGGATTGCGCTAATCAGATTGCCAAATGTTTTGTAATTAGACTCTAATGATTCTTAATTGACCTAGCAGGGATCAACTCTCGAGCTATATTGTGTGTGCGTGCGCTTGTGAAGAGTGTGGTAGTGGTGATTAATTACTTTCTCATAATTGATATGACTGTAGTCAGTGGGTAAGAATGCATTAGACAATGCTGCTCATCACAAAAGGGGGTCACGCACAATAAAAACACTGTGACAACCTCTTGGTGTCTTTATTCTTTTGCAAATGGTGATATAATCCTCCTCTAAGTGCTGAACTGAAGCCCAAGAGCAGCCCTAAGGAGCCATCCTGAAAAGATATTTTATTATCTGCAAAGTTCACCAGTGCACAACACAAGCATGTTCACCAAGTGCATGATGTGCATTGATATGGTAGACTACAGGGCTCTAATTGTGTTATGATACTCAACTTTAACCCCTCGACGGTGATTCGAACATGCCTTATCAAGCACATAGGGCATTCTTGATTTATTTATTTTTTAATGTTCTATTATTTCATCAAGCCATGTCTTGTGCTATGAGTGAGTGGCTCATACCACTGACGCCTGAAATCTAATTTCAGGTCTTCAACAAATCAATACTTGGCACAGTTTTGTTTACTTAGTGAATGGCCGAATTCATATCAAATCTTATTATGGCCTTCAGCACAGAATCAGTGAAGTTGAAGGAAAAAGTGCGATGTAGGAGTAGAAATGCAAGTCTAAACCTCGAGCTGCCTCTTTTGGTGGCCGTACACACTCCACACAGCACCAGGCCCTGTTTGTTCAAATGGAAGTGGCAAGGAAGCAAACAAGTAAGACAATATTTTAAATACCACTAAGACAGTTATTATTTGTTTATTTGTTTGTTTCGTTGTGTATTTGTTTATTTATTTGTTTGTTTGTTTGTTTTAATTTTATTTGTTAACCTTCTCTAGGCAGTTTATTAGACTTGTCTGACCTTTTCCTTTCACATCTGGCATTTATGAAGGAAAGCTTGCTGTAATTGATTAGGAGGCGGGGATTACAGTAACACTGACTGTAGCTCCATGAGTACACTGATTGCATTTTGCGCTCTCCCGCCCCTCCCGAGGCTTTCTTTTGCCGTCTCGTAACAATCCTGACATCACAATGAAACAGCTCTCCTGCCCTTCTGTCCTCAAGTTTACAACCAGGCACATGTAAACAAACTCGCTCTGGTGACGTTGCAATACACCGCACGACCGCTGTGCTCGGCAAGCAAACTCAGCTTCAGATTGGGGCTTTAGTACTGTGGCCTTCCTGGCATGGGGTACTTAAGAAAATCCAAATCCCAAATTTTTGTTTACATATTCTCTAATTTCAGATTTTTATCAGGATAAAAGAGTCAGTTAAAACAAACATTGCATGTGTAATGAAATGCGATATTGTGGAGCTTGGAGAACATGACAGTAATTTGACATGTGAGAGGTTATGACTTGGTTTCTCAATGCATTAAATACCACACACAATCTGTGGTGAAATTAGCATTCAGTGTTTTAATCAATGACAGGTTAATCAATACTTCATACAAGCACAACAGCATTAGAGTCACTCACCATGTTTAATGGGCTGAGATTTTTTTGTGATACTTTTTATTAAACAATATACAATATAATATCCATAGCTACACAAAATATGATGTCACAGTTCAAATTTTGGCAACATTGGCAGTGCACCACTCGCTGGCAGTATCTAAACTTAAAAAAAAAAAAAAAAAGTTTTGAAGACTAATTGGAATATAATCATCTCCACTTTAAAGCTGGAACAGCTTGTACTTTAAGATGTTGTTTTTTGGTTTTGTTTTTTTTTTTCGACAGTAAACTGACAGTAACTGCTAAGTGAAAATATTTTTCACGTCTTATGGGATTTTGCAGATGTTCATGTGCCACTACTTGTAAGAAGAACCGCTGTAGAAATTCAAGTGATATTGAGCCATCTGTACAGTGCATCAAAAACGTGGCATGTTCTCAGACAACCATGTATCGTAATTCCTTTTTTCTCATTTACTGTCTAGTTGCACAAGAATCTGGCTGGTACATTATGGTAATGCTGTTCTTCTATAACAGCATATTAAATTCATATAGATCCTTTAAGTCTCAAGGGACTTCCTGTGACTATCAAACACTAGTGCACTCTTCTAGATTTGCATTACATTAAATGGGGTAACAAAGTCAAAGCAAATGTTATTAATAAGGTGAGCTCATGAGACTTCCAATTACTAACGTGAATCTATTCTGTATAAGATTAAAAAATTAGTCAGACTAGGGCTCAGTACACTTTCCTTATTAACAATTTAACTTGACTTTGTAGAGATTAATCAAAGGCATCTATGCAATTTAGAGCATTTAAACACACTCATAATGAGAAATGTTGGCCAGTCATCATGACCTACACAGAAAGCTTCATGGGAAAGTGTGTGGGGATTACTTTGGGTGTGTTACTCCAACAGAAAGTACTATTCCGCAATACAGTGCGAGTTGGATGGAGGATTCTAATTCACTGCAAAGGGATTAAACTGCTATGATTAATCCAGAGTCCCTCAGGAAATTAAACAGATAAGTAGTGGGTTATAAGAATGCAGCTTACTTGAAAGGAAATCCATTTTCTACGGCCTTGCACATAAACCCTAGTATTACTAGATTTACAGCTCCTGCATGTACATGCAAAAAAAAAAAAGAAAAAAGAAAAAAAACAGGCATAATGGTGAAATTAAAACTTCTTTCTCTTTTACAATACCCTTAATTTGTTTTGCACCTATTACAGCTGTCTCCTGCACTTATGGCTTGTGTTTTCAATTAGTTGTCTCTAATTCAATTTGCTCCCATTGTAGCCCTAAAATGAACAATTCCATAAATTTTATTCATGGTGGTTTATTATCTCACAGACACCAAATTTGGATTAGCTGTCAAAACTTTTCATTGTTCCCATTACATTCAGTGGTGGTAAATTATGATTAGCTTTTTTCAAACAGGGTTTTGTATAAATGGTTGAATAGAAAATTCCAACTGAGGAGGACTGAATTGGTGTTGGTGCTGTAAAATATACATTCTCATATGGATTATAGTAGTGTGGTCTCTGTGAGGTTTATCTTTTCTTTATGACTGACATCTGCAGTTGTGAAGTTATAGCACCAAATGGATCAATGCAGTGTAATTTGAGGGCACATGATAGCAGTACATTTTATCTCTTTCTCATTATCCCGTCATTTGGGAAGCAATTACTCAGCCTTTTGAAGAACTGTTTATATTTTATACAGATCAAATGCTGCGATGTTAACAAAAGGAAGACTGGACATGCTGTTAATATATTCACTGCGCAGTCTTTGGCTTGAAACGTTTTCTTTTTCTCCTGAAAGGAAGCAGGCAGATGGATTATTCCAGCTGGAGTTCTTCTCATTTTCCCTTATTATTTTCCACCGCTGTAAAATTGTTTTCCAGTGCTTTTATCACGTCATGTGTTTGATACATACTGTTTCCCTCTTACTGTAGCTGTTCAAATAAACCCTGTATGAATATTAGGCATTCCCACTAAAGAAAAGGGCAATGGTTCAAAAGTGGAAAATGTGGAAAATCTAGCCCATTAGTTCATTTTGTGGAATAGTGTAGCTATCTACTATTACTCTCTTGTTATGTCAGCAACACTGTTGACAACACCTTTGCTTTCTTTTCCTTTCTTGTCCTGTCCCATCCTGCCCCATTCCGTCTCGGCCTGCCATTTAAAAGATTTCTTTTTATATCAAATGTTGTGCCTTCCAGCTGTTGGGAAATAGTATCCAGCCCTGCAGCTGCTGGGCCACTGTGTCAGGAAGAACTGCGGAACAGCTGTAGAACCAAGATGGCGGCTGAAATGACAGGACTTCATACAGTAAAGCCATTCACTAATGTGTGAACGAGAGAGCTTTCACTAACTGTTGTGTGTGTCATGTCCTCGACAGGGAGACACGGGGCAGAGTGGGCTTCCAGGAAATCCAGGTCACAAGGTGGGCTGCTTACTGCTGAAATCATATCTTTGCTCTTGCATCTCTTTGGAAAGAACAAAATTGCCCATCAGCTAGCCACGTCCGAGGCCACTTGTCAGCCACTCAGACAGCTTGAAAGCGGCGCAATGAAAAGGTCTTAGTTCTCTTTTAGCTCTTAAAGTTGTAGGTGCAGTTCAACACCCTGACGGGCACTAGGCATGGACGAGTTTTACATTTCTTTCATTTCAGCTAAAAATGCAGTGTTGAAATGAGAGCGTCCTGCTGAAAATGTAATTGAATTTTTCTGTTTCACAATAAATGGCTTTGGGACTATAATTCCATATTTTGTAATATTAGGATAAAAAAAACATATTCAAATGGCTAATGAGACCAGATATTTCATTTCCTCTCAGGTGATTAGTGTTAAATCATTTCCAGTTTATGCTTCACCAGCAAATAATTTTATTCCAAGGTATGGAGGCTTGGTGTATCCTGGGCCTGTGTCTAGAGAGGATGTTAAGATCACTGCCTGGTGACATATTTGCCCGTGAAACTTAATACATGGAATATAGCATGACACTTAATGGCACAGCTCTGTCCACTTTTGCGCTCTGAGATGGGATTCAGGATCTAGCTGAAGCTTTTTTGTTACACAACACTGCGCATGAAAAGTTGAGAGCAATAGCATTAGTATTGAGATCGATGCCAGTGTTCCATGTCTGGCCATTTTACATGTAATCGCAATCCTTCTCGCCAGCAATTCCTTAGCTTTTTCAAGGATGTTTCTTAGTACCTGTTCACTGTATTGTAATGTGTGTCTCTGTATGTGTGTGTGTGTGTGTTTGTGTTCAATATTATTGTTACTGTAGCCATTCATGTTTCTGTAGGTGAGAAACAAGGTATTTGTGTCTGAGGCAGTGCACAAACCTAAGACCCTAATATATGTAATGTTTAGAAGACACAGTTGCGGTGTGTTTCTTCACAATCTGTCTCAATTATTTTTTCAGGCTCCTTTGGTAGCCATTGTAAGAACAACCATTTCCCGCAGCTGTCGATATCATAGTGTAATGAAATGGTTGCCCTTGTACCCTACAATATGGCAGGTTGCTGGAGCGTTATTGGCCAGCTGAGGTCATGAAACTGTATAGGTTACACTACTGCAGCACTGTAATAACTGAGCCAACAAGTTCTAAGATATCTCACACACTTCTGGCAGGGTGTGTGGAAAGTAGGGGGTGGGAAGCTTGCGAGGAATCAGTGATCAGTACGATATTTGTGGAAATAAGCCCCTAAGATGAGATATTTGTAGAAATAAGCCTCTAACAGCTCATTCCCTGACTACATATAATCTTTTGAATGCTATAGGACTGTGCTGAGTTTAAAATGAAGGAGCGAGACCAGCAAAGCAAGCAATATTGCTGGGACTTTGGTATCTGGTTCCCAAATGTGTTTTTTTTTATATTTGTGCAAGTACATTGTTCCTTGCTAAGCTCAGTTCAAAGGAGCTGAATGAGTTGTGAAGTTAGGGATTTACAGGAAGGAACTTTATTGCACCATAACTCCAATACAAAGGACCGATACAAAGAGCTCTTCCTATGAGGTCTTTCTTGTACCACATTTAGCACAGTTTCGTTTTAACAAATGGATGCATTTAGAAAGGATTCCTTTTTATGCTCTGCCCCCACGGTACATGGTATGCGGAACACTCTGTTGTCACAATGGTGTCTGTGCGTCTGCTTGTCTCTGTAGTACCTGTTGGATATTTCTCTCTGGATAATGTTTTGTAATATAGACAATTTCCATTGAGCTCATTACAATACTCGTGCCTGAGAGCAAATGTGTTTTCAGAGCTGTGTTGAATTGTTTTATCGAGTTTGGCTTATGTAAAAGTGGGAAAATTTTAAAGTATGAACTTTTCAAGGGTCTCTCCTTCCTAACTTTCAGTCATGTCATTGCAGGGGGAACTTGGATCAGAAGGGCAAAAGGGAATCGATGGGGAGAGGGTAAGTACTTCTATCTCCAGCAGACATATATTCCATACATAGCACATCAGCCAGATCTGGTTTCGTCAGGGAATCAATTCTTATAGGCTATTCATTTTCTGTTCATCTGTGTGATCCCCTGGGGGGGAGGAGTGAGGCAGATTTTTCTATGTGGCTGTTTTCAGGTGGCTGTCATATCAGAAGTGGATCTAAGTGTGTTCTAGCCTGCAACGTCCTTCTGCAGTTAAATTAATTTATATGTACCACAGGCATGGAATACTGATGAACCACAGTCATTTTATAACCTTAAGCCTCTTCTATGCCATTTCCAATCCAGCAATATTGCATGCTCTAACAGCTTGCATACAGCGATGAAACTAATGTATATATATACTGCTAGAAGTGATTTTTAACGTTAAATTTGAAGTGAATCGTGCTCGGGTTTAAGTGAACAAAGCATTTTACTTGCTCTGTTGTAGCCAGCGGCAAATAAGCATGCATTTATCGTGAGCGTTAGATGAATCAAACACTATTTTATGTCGTAAAGTGTTTGTTTGTTCAGTGGCATGACTCCACTGGATGGTAGGTTGAGCATATGATCAGTTTAAAGTGGTTCAATACGAGAACCTCTTTACATTACCATCTTTCCCCTGAATAGACAAATAGCTGCCAGATAAATATGATTTCCCTGCAGAGGTTATGGACCTGCACTATGCCCCGGTGGTAATTCTGAATGCTCACAGTAAAAAAAAAAAAAAAAAAGCAGAAAAACAAACCTAGAGTATGCTGAGCCACTCCATGTCTAATTAATATGACACAATTATCTGTTCGAGTCACAATGAAATGGAAAGTTTGCTTTTTTTACATTGTTAGGTGATTCTTCATCTTACATGCCAATTTAAGATTACATGCCAAAACATTTATAAAAAAAACATTTTCTTTTGATGTTTTATAAAAAATGTTGTTATTATTACCTCCTGGTTACTGCAAGTCATGGTGCACCAGTAGTTCTGCTTAAACATTAAACCAGTAATACACATGGGGCAACACAATAGGGCTGTGCATTTTTTGTTTTTCACCCACAACGACCTTGTCTCCTTTTCCTGTAACATTGTGGTTGAGTCCCGGTGGCTGTGTGTATTCCCTGTGAAGAGTCAGGAGCTTGTGGCAACTCAAGCATTGCAGTACGTCCTGCCACAGTGTCCTGTTTCAGCCAGAAATGCGTCAAATTACGGAAGCAAGACATCATCGACACTAGGGTTGGGCCAAATACAAGTATCCGGAACAGATAATGTACTTATTATGAGCATGAGTATCAGCAGAGTAAAATGTGTCAGAATCTGTGCTTGTGATGAAGAATAATCCTCGTTGGATAGCTGCGTTCACACTGTTTTGTAATCGGCCAGCCACACACACAGCTCCTCCACGACACAGGGCCTATTTTAGTCTATAAGGGCACTATTCGAAATTGTATTTGGTGAGTTTTTACTTTTTCTTTAACTGCTTACACGAATCATAAAAAAACATTTGTGTGCCCCTTCGAGGACTGCAATGTAAATTATTTACAGACTTTTCATCCCCGTTTTTTCTTATGAGGACAGAAACAAATAATTATATCATTAAATCATGCCTTTCTTTAATTGCTGTGGGATCATGAAAGGTGGAAATTGCCAAAATATCCTTCTAAAACTACCTAAATGATATGGCAAAAGTAGCTCATTTAGTTGTAAAATTGTTACAGATATCTTTTCAGTTAAAAAAAATTAGGAGAGTGAGAGTTTCAAGCAGAATCCATCAGTTGAAAATAGAATGAAGAAAGCAAAGAAGAAGAAGAAGAAGAAGAAGAAGAAGAGGAGGAGGAGGAAGAAGAGGAGGAGGAAGAAGAAGAAGAAATGGCAATGAACCTGAAAGGACATAAAAGCTTTATGCAAATGAATTTCAGTGACCTCACCCAGTGGAAAAAACAACCTTGCGGGTTCTTTGTGTATTACCTTACACAGACTGTCATACAGTGGCTGGCTATCATACAGTGATGAATTATATCATACATATGCCCCTTTTCCACTAGTAACGACTCAGCTCGACTCGGCTCGACTCAGCTCGCCTCTACTCGCCTCGACACGGTTTGGGTGGTTTTCCATTACAGTTGAGCAGCACCTCGCTGTGGGTGGAGTCGTCATAGCAAGGCGGCGCACCGTCCAGCTCCGTCTGGATTCTTCGGGCCGCCACCAAGCACAGAAAAGTCTCCACGTCTTCATTTGACCGCGGTATCGGTTTGCATGCCATTTTCCGACTTTGCCAACTTCAGTGACGATCAATGCGCACGGTCGCTGTTGCCGTTTTGTTTTTGTTTTTTTAATGTCGGGTTTTGTTTTCGTGCAGGAGTCGCTCTCGTCACTCCCTGTCCAATCAGCTGCCTGCACGGCGTTCACGTCACATTTTCGGCTCGACTCAGCTCGACTCAGCTCGCTTGGAACCCCGGCTGAGTAGGTCCCAAAATGGGACCTGCTAGCAGGTCCTACCACCTAATGGAAAAGCTCGCAAACCGCGCCGAGTCGAGCCGAGTCGAGCTGAGTCGAGCTGAGTAGGTACTAGTGGAAAAGGGGCAATATAGTACATGCAACATAGTGCTACATCTTTTGAGGATCATAAGACAACACATGTATTTGTAATTAATAATGTAAATACATATAAGCAGTGCTCCTCTGTATGTTTCTAATATTCTGTATGGTATGGTTATATATATAGTTGCTACTTGTTTACTATCAATCCAGGTAGCAGAAATTTATTGTCATCACCACTGAGGAGATTAAAGGATCTGATCAGCTGGGGAGCCACAGAGCAGATAATTAATGGGTGAATGTGCTGTGAGACTGCACAGAAGCTGTTCTTGCTACATACCCATTCACTTTTCTTCTCTCACAAGCCTCCTCAGTATTTTCTTCCACCCCCTCCCAAAGGGTTGCCGTGGACAAAACTAATTGTGAGTGGGCAGCAAACCCCAAGTGAAATGCAGGTTGGCCACAGAAAAGCAGAGATAAAGAAACCTTGTGAAAACATGTGGTGGACCTGGCAGTTTCTGCCCTGGTCCATGCAGAGCACCATTAGCTGAAGCATAAATATCTCCCCCAACAACGCTGGTGCCAACTCTCCTCTCTGAGGAAAGCAGCTATTGGCAGCTCAAAAATTTGCCAAAAGTCACCAGATGATGTCAGGTGCTAATTTGCATATGAATGACGCCATCAAGTTTATTTACATAGCAATCTGACAGAGATGCAGACCACCAGCTGGACCAACTAACTGGAGACATGACTGACAAATTTGTGGCCGTATCAACACAAACTACAAAAGAAGAACATGAATGAACACAAGTCTAAATAAGTCTTCATAAGGCCCCTTAATATTTGAGTTCTTTGGCAACTCTTTGCCAAAGAGAGAATCTATTGTCTGCTCAAAAAAAAAAATCACCTAAAGTCGCCAGATGACTTTGTATACTAGTTTGCATATCAATATATTTGTTTCAGTACCCTGCTTTTTGCAGAGACGGGGACTACACTGCATATGGAAAGCAGCACGATCCTCAGACAAGCCTGCAGTTCAAATCGGTGTTGTCTGTTGTAATATGTTTCCAAACAGATTTGAAATCAACACCTTAACATTTTTTCCATGGCCCAAAATACCTCAACTTGTCACTAGTCTTGTCACTTTTGAAAAATAAAGTTGCAGGGACGGGCCTTAAAAGCTGCTAAATGTGGTGGCAAAGTTGCCAACTTGGCAGCAGTGGAGTGAGGATCTGTTGACGGGCTTCCTGCTTTCCTCTGCCCTCAGTGGAGCGAGGGGCCACGCTGTGTTGCTACTGATCTGTGTTGCAAACTCGGCTACATTTCTCACATTCATGTCAATATTTGATCAGTGATGATAAATAGAGAAAATGCTCATTACTC
>OMLB01009001.1:2031-23270 GCA_900302555.1 Myripristis jacobus | reverse complement strand
TCAGATATGCTCCGCAGAGCCTCCTAACAGGTGGAAGCAAATAGGAGATGTCACAGAGAGATCAGCTAGATGGACTGGTGTTTATCTAGTCAACCTCAGGCTTCGGTTACAGCTGGGCGATATATTATTACATCAATATGAGACTAGATTTCATCTGGGATGCTGTAATATTGTGATATGACATGTCTTTTCCTGCTTTTAAAGGAATACTCAAATGTTTGGGGCAAATACCATTTTTCCGATTCACCCAGCCTGAGACAAGATGTTTGTAGCATATTCAGCTCTGTATGTCCAGTGATTCAGTTCCTATGGGTAGCATTTTGTGTTAGCTTAGCATAAAGACTTGAGGTCTATAGGAGTCATTAGCCGAGCTCCATCAAAGTGAAAAAAAGAAACCTTACAGGAACTCTGAAGCTGTTTTATTTACACAGTGTATCATGTGTATTTTAAGTACACATCTTGGAATTTTTAAAAAAAGGGCTAGGCTAATGACTCCCATTGACTTCAAGTCTTTATGCTAAGTTAACACAAAATGCCACCCATAGGAACTGAACCACTGGATGTACAGAGGTGAAAATGGCATCAAATTTATTGTCTTAGTCTGGGTAAGTAGGAAAAATGGTATTTTGCCCAAAACACTGGAATATTATTTTAAAGGCTGCATTACAGCATTTGGGTCTACCTGCTGGGTGATCATATCCACATTGCAAGTGATTGTTTATTCAAAATGTCAGTCATCCCCACAATATGGTCACAAATTTGCCATCAAGGTCAAATATATCCTGGTGTTTGATTTTGTCAGTATCAGCCAGTCCTAGTTTCAGTCATGCTATGGGTGTTTCATTACTTATGACTTTCAGATCTGGTCTGATGTGGTGCAATAAGTAGCAAGTTGCCAAATATTTTTTGAAGACTTCCACATGTCATTGACTGTTTGTTATTCTGATTCTGTGATGTTTGATCCCTCCTTAAGATGTCTGAATAAGTCCTGGAGAAAAGACGCCTAAATGAAATCTTAATTTGTTATCGATTTTTGCCCAAGGTGTCCCTGTGATCTCCAAGCAGATACTATCAGTTTATTTGCTTTGATGAGCTCTTCAAAGCAAACAGAAAATGTGCCTTGAGCGCACGCACGCAATTGTCATTCCCGTCTCGTTGACAACCTTAAGTGAACTTTATAACAGATGGGACCACTAAAAAACCTTGGCCATTATTTGAAGATCACTCTTTCACGCCTCAAGGAAATCAGTGAGGCCGCCACTAATCAAGGCATAACTGTTCCCTACATAATTCAAAAGTCTTATTATAGTTTGTCATATCCAAGATGTCTGGGCAATAGATCTTTGCCTGGGTGAAATATGCTTTTTATTAATACACCATTAATGGAAAATTGGAGCAAAATCAGTGCTGTCTCTTTGCCGCTTCGGTGTCTGGGATGATCAGTAGGTGACAATTACTGATAATCTCTTCAATGTGCAGCGCTGAAGGAATATTATTCAACACGACCTTCAAAAGTTCAGGAAGGTTAATTGGTGAAAACAGGACCATTTGTCATTGCCTGATGACTATGCCATCATGTTCAACAGGCAGGACCTGATTTAATTAGTATGCCAAATAACACACCATTGCCTGCACTGTGCTTTGAGACAGAATTTTAGTCAAAAACTGCAGCATTAAGTTATGGAATATCACTCTGCATACCTGTGGAAAGTGAGCCTGAGACAATACAGCTAGAGGCAAACGTCTTCACACCAAGAATGTTTAATGACAGCTCCCTTCTAGTGTTATAAATCCTAAAGATCGAAAGAACTCGGATAAAGAAATTTTCAACTTCAGCAAGTCTCTGGTTGGTAGGAAGAGGTCAAATATATGACATTAACCCACACAGAGGTGATGGTAATCCATCTTTGAACAAAAGCATCACTAGACATCACTCAGGTTGTCAAAACACAATCTGTGTCTCTCTTACTCTCTTCCCCAGTAGTGATATCAAGCTGTGAGTTGGGCTCTAGTGTTTGGCTGTGATGGAGACAGAGAAAAGAGGCGGGCGGAGAAGGGGGAAGACGTGCACCTCTCATTATCTTTTCTTCCCATGGCAGACCGACTGCCCTGAGCGTCAGCTGTCAATCAGAGTTTGGGTATCGAGGCAGCAGGAGCCCACAGAAATGTACAGGGCACACATCAAATCTGCCGGGGGCGAGGGAGGAAAACAGCCACAAAGTCCAAAGCCACAGCCAGTCGCAATTAAAGTGTGGCTTCACCGGCGGGGAAAGGAACTTGAGGCCACATGAAGTTCACTGAAAAACCCAATTACCAGCTTGTCAAATAAGCGCTGTCAGCAAGGGTAGTTCTTGGAAACAAAACAACCCTGACTCACCTTTGCACTCGTTTCAGAGACCCAAGAGAGGAGAGTGTGGGTGTTATCAGAGGAATAAAAACTTTCAATTAGGTGAATGTAACTTTTGGTTTATTATGTTAGAACAAACTAGAAAATGGGGGGAAAAAGCCCCAAAGGGTATGCACAGGGCCACAGCACAGACAATGTACAAAACTCTGAACGCAGTAAGGAGGTTTGGATTAAAGGTTACAAAAATAGACCATTTACAAAAATATATCTACAGGGACAGCTGAGTGGCATACTCAATAATGTGGCTATTTTGTCCAATAATTATTTTCAAAGAACTCTTTTTTCAAGAAAAATGTGCAATCTAAAAATAGGAAAAAAAAAACAACACAATCAGAAAAAAAAAAAACATTTCACAGTTGAGGAGGAAAGAGCATATTGCAATGCAGTCTTTGGCACGGAAACTGTCGCTACACAGTAGTTTCATGTTTCCATAAGCCAGTCTTTATGCTGGCTGTACTCTCTGTGTTATTTAAAGGTATGGCGTGCCCGCTGTCTTTGAGCGTGCCGTTCTGAGTGATGAGGTTGAGTCCGTATGACTTGGATTGGTTCTCTAGCTCTGAGTTGCTGGGCTGGTTTCCTGCACTACTGTCTTTACTCGAGCTAGACACTGCAGCAGAAGTCACCTGCTCAGTCTCTACTGTTACCGCTCCTCCCACCGCTCCTCCTCCTCCACCAGCTGCCCCGTTACTCAGGGTGCCGCCCCCTCCCTTATCTGTGTAGCGAGAGCGCCGAGGTAGGCTAGTGCTGTCGCTGCTGTCCTGCTGCAGCTGACTCTGGTGCCGCTCCCTGTACGCCATGTAGGCTGCCCGCCGGCTATTGCGCGCTGCTAAATCATGGTGATGGTGGTGCCGCCTGTGGGGGGCGTTGTGCACGCTGCCCTCCACGCTGGTAGGCACGTCATAGGCGTATTCTCGCAACACGGTCAAGCGACTCGCCCTGTGCGCCCGTGCCCTATTTTTGTGGTGCCTGCCCGCGTGTCCGTTAGTGGCAGATGCGGGATGGTTGTTATTGTTCATGGGGCGGAACTGCACCTCAACTGGTGCCACGTGCATTTTAATTTCATTGTCTAGTGAATGTTCAGTCAGGCTGTTGTCCAAAACAGCTGCGCCATTGGCCAGCACTGGGAGCGGGATGGATTTACACTGGGCAGCCTCTGCGTGTAGATTGGTCAGTTTGCTACCCTGGGGAGAGTTGCGCATGCTAGGGCCGCTCTTGTTGGTGCAGGAGGACTCGGCACTGCTGTGGCCACACTTTGACACTTCCCCGTTTCCCCTGCCAATGGATCCTGCTGTGGATGCTGTCGACACCCCTGGTTGGGGCAAAAGCACGTCCTCCTGCGCAGAGTAGGCGCGCCTCCTCGAGCAACAAGCCTGGGTCCAATAGCGTTTCATGTCCTGCCTGTTGACACAGTGATGTGCCACCATAAATGCCCCCAGTGCCAGTGCAGCCACGCCAAACAGGCAGGTGAAGGCCAAGTCAAAAGGGTGGTCCTGTGACACTGCCATGGCACCAAACACCCAGAGGGCCGCGTAGAGCCCTAATGCCCCTGCAGCACCCATGAGCTGGGCGGCGAAGGTGTGCTCGTTCTCCAGGGCCGACAGGGGCACAGCGTGGGGGGCGGAGACGGTGGAGGAGGAGGCCTCGTGAGGCTGCAGTTGCAGGGTGAGGGAGTGGAGGTGGCTGCCCGCGCCGTCTGCACCGGCCTCGCTGCTGCCTGATGCCAAACGCTGCTGCTCCTCGGTAGGCTCCTTCAGCTCGTAGCGGCGCTCAGGGTGGCGGTGAAGCTGGAGCAGGATGCTGAGAAAGTACATGCAGTCCACGAAGATGATGAACCCCACTGGGCCGTAGAAAGCCCCAATGCTCGGCTCCCATGCCATCCAGCAACTACAAGAGAGAGGCATGGCATCACATTTTCCAAGCAATTTAGGTTAATATTTCAAGTAAGGTATTAACTACAATTAAAGCTTTGGCACAGGAGTCTAAAGTCAATCAGTACCTTTTAGAAATAACTGAAAATTACACAGCACCTCTTGAGACATAGCAAGCAAATCTGTCAACATTTAGTGCAGCAAGGCAACACAGCAGCTTTTTGCATCGTACTCTATGGCACTACAGTACCATTCAGTCTTTGAGAAAAAATAAATGCTTTCATACAAAAACAATTACCTTCATCTTAATCGGCAATTCATCTTATCACTTTATTTCAGTGGCTACAGCAGAGCAGTTATGTCAAATGCAGAACTTAAATGGAGAAGCTTTGCATAAGATGTTTTTACCAATTTGCGGAGTTTTTGTTCCACTACATTAAATAATACAGGCTGGGTTTGTCTTGCTAGCTGGAAATTAATTAAACACCAAGGACAGATACGGGCACAGATTTCTCAATTAGTTAGCTACGTAGGGCAATCTAAACAGCTGCCACTGTAGGAGAGGGGGAGGGGGGCTCGTTGAAAACAGCAGCCGTTGCTTGGTGCTTGGATGCACAAACCATTAATAGACCTTTATAATCAGAACTTCAGAGACTGAACTTTTCATACCCTAACAAAAATATCCATTATGTACGAAAGTGACGCACACTCATACACACAGTCTGGCCAAATGATAACAAAGCAATTTCTCCTGAGGACAGAATGGAAAAGAATTGGGAGTGGGTGGAGGGCTCTTTAATAGACAAATACAGTTGCCCAGATAAAATGTGACAGCATTTCCATGAACATATATTGAGGAATAATTGCCTTCTGTACAAATGTGTCAGCTGAGCTAGGAGTACTTACTATGGTGCATTGGTCTGGCTGCCGTAGTTCTTGATGTTAGCTGCCGCGGTGATGCCACAGACAATGATGGGAATTCCTCCACCGATCAAGTAGAACCTGTTGGAGGAAGAAGTGAACAGAGTTGTGCTTTAGCCCCTGTTTTGAAGGCTGTGAAAATGGGCATGGGCTGGACATCTGAGTCCATCAGTATCTCAGGCTTCTACACTGACACCATGTGGCAGTCTCCACAACAAACATGACCACTGAGAACAAGGGGAAGTGGACTGATCAACTATGTCAATATTTTACATGTAAGTTACAAATTGTCACATGTAAACATGGTACTGACTGCTAAATCAATTAAAAGAAAAAGTATGCAAATCATACTGTAGCTTAAAACTACACTGAACCCAGTTAAGACAAAATCTTCAGATCTGTTCAAATCTTGACAGTTCAGATTAAATGACGCATCTGCTTGTCGAGAAACTGCTCATAATACACAAAGACCACAAAGATGAAATTCAATTAAAAAATACTGTAGGTGTTCTAGTTTCCATTTACATGACAAGGACACCGCTGCTGAAAATTTTTTAATTTGCAATTTAATGCTCAACGTGAACTGATCCATGCTGCAATTTTATATGATTCATGCACTTGGGGATCTTGCTGATGTGAAACTGTTGTCAAAAGGGACATCTTTTCCACTTCTTTGACTTTCTCTCCACTCTGGGGCTCAACTCCCTGTTTTAAGTCAATTACAAAAAATGTGGTGCATACTATGTTCTATAACTGACTGACTTCTCTGCGGGTGCTGCAGCGTCCTACCTGAGCATGGGCCGTGGCGGGGGCGGCGGCTCGTCCAGCTCCTCGTAGCGCTTGGCCTTGCGTGTCACCTGCTTGTATATGTTGCGTGCGGTCACGCCCACCCACAGAGCTGTGGCAAGAGTGGAATAATGCAGCAAGATCCCCACCTGGAAGAGAGTGAGCCATTTGTTTAAGTTGGTGGAGATCTCACTTTGCAATACAACTGCTCATTTATTCCTAGCAGTAACTGAGTTTGCAAAATAAAAAGTTCAAATGAGAACTGACGTGCATCAAACAACAGAGACACAATCAAACCCTCACGTAAGAATGCCGGACGTCAGTACATGGGTGTGTTTTACATCACGTGTGTGACCCCTGAACAGTTTCATCCTATATACCTCATCATTGCATGAGATGGAAAATTTCTCCTGAAATTATCAACCTGTGAGTTAAAGCTGCATTCCACAGGGAAGAAAGTAAATAAACAAGCAAGTACTTTGCCAAATTTTTTCCAGCCAAGCAGGCACTTTTTGCAAAAGGAAAATGAATAAGTAATATGGCTCAATACTGAACATGGTGTGTGTGTGTGTGTGTGTGTGTGTGTGTGTTCTGAGGGTGAGTTAGAACTGCCTGAAGCTATGGAAAGCATCTACTGTACGTTTCTCTGTGTTTCTCCCTGTGCGCCTACAAGTTTCTTGAGTGGGGTGAACTTAGCCAAAGGCAGCTTTTTCTAGATCCTGAAAACATCCAAGAAGCACTCGTTCATTTCTGACTGCTGCCTGTCACGTCTGGAACAGAACACGCTGTTGTGTTGGAGGTGTGTGGGTGGGGGGATTTTGACGGGTCGGTAGTATATACTCACTGCTTGGCAGACGCTCGCGTAGCGCGTCTGATTGATGCCACCCACAAACACGCCGCAGGTGAGGAAGATGTGCAGGCAGAGGTTGACCAACATGTGCCAACACTTGCGGCTTACACGGACAGACCTGGAGCCACGGGCACATGACAGTCACACAGAATTAACATGGGTAAAATGTCTGCTGTACAAGCATTTACTTGTAATGGACAAGACAGACGGTAGATGGTGAGAATTTCAACTTGAGTTGAAAAAGATGGATGTATATGTAGTTTCATAACCGCTCTCAAAAAATTAATATTATGGCCAATAATAAGCATATGTAATCCAAAAGTGGACAAGGGAAGATTGTGGTTACACTGGGCAGGCAGGGCAAGAAATTAATGGGTGCTCAGAGCAAAAATTGCCTTAGAAGATCATCCAGTGGCTATGAAATTAAAACAATGCTGCCAGTAATTAAAAGTATGCTTTTTGCATTACACCATTCTCATTCTATTTGTTGAGCTGTCAAATTTCCATGGTTGAATGTGAACACTGCCTCCCCTGGGCTACCATAAGTGATTCAGGCAGGTTTTGACTGGGGGATTCTTTGCAGTACATCCTGGTTGAGAATAATGCAACATTTTTTTGTTTGCATTTTTTAGTCAAACCACTGCGATCTTACCTGTGATGGTAGATGTAACTGATGATGATGGTGAGCAGGCAGAGGAGGAGTATGATGGCAGTGGCATAGATAACCGGGTGGAGGGGCTGGATGCTGGGTGAGAAGTACTCCACGCTGCTTAGATCCTGGATAGGACACAAAGTGTATTGGATTTCTCATTTTATATAAGATCATTATGTCACATCACTCTATGGAAACAACAACCAACGGCACATTGATGTAATTTGTACAGATTATTCTGACAGCCAAAACAATTTCTGATTCACTGTCTCACATTTGGGAATTTGTTAAAGGCACAAACACACTAAAAACAATACATTCAAAAGACACAACATCCAACCATAAGCCATCATAACTGCTGCTGATTACATAAAGTCTTACCATGAGCAGGCCATAGTTGCCAAGCGAATCGCAGGATATCGTGGTGAAGTTGTCGTGGTGGGCGAGGATGCGGCACCCGTCGCTCTGCCACCCTCCCTGGCCGCCGACCAGGCTGAAGTTCCAGCAGGCGGACACGGCGTCTGAGCCGCGAGCGAAGCGGCGCAGGGTGACGTTGACGGGGGTTCGCAGGCCTCGAAGAGACATGCCGTCTGATCAGCCACAGAGACACGGGTATTAGATTGGAACAAGACAAAACATCCACTTATGTGATAATAACTCTCCTAATCAAATGGGATGGGTTTTTGACCATGTCATGTGATCTATAAAGCAGCCACAACTTATTTAAATTAAAAACAAAAAACACTTTCTCATTATAACGTCAATGATGTATGACTGCACCAGAGACTGTAGAAATTCTTTGAGGCATCTTCTCCACCTCAAGCTCACCTATCTTGGCCATGATGACAGGCGTGGCCACACTCCTCCTCTTCCCTCCATCAGCCAGTTGGGAGGAGTTGCCGGTGGAGGGGAAGAACTTGCCGTTGCGGAAGGCCAGCAGGTGGAGCTTGTAGACCGTGTCATCTGTCTGCCCGGGGAGTACAGCCTGGGAGAAGAGAGACTGAGGAAGCTGCAGTGACGCCTCCACCACGGTGCTCTGCAGGGATGAGGACCCAGGTATGTGATGAAAAATAAATACACAGAAGCACAAACTAGACAATTTCAATGACTAGCAAGTCTTACGTATCCCTCTATTCCAGAGCTTTCCAAGCTATGGGCCATGGCTTGTTGCAAGTGGGCAACCAAATCAATGGCAAAATAACACAAACATTTGGATTAACTGACCTTGTGCAGTATGCTGGAGAAGGTGCTGGTGGTGTTGCATTTGAAGGTGAGCTGCCGGTCCTGGCCCGGCGTGCGCTCCGGGCTGGGCCTCTGAAACAACATGCAGGTCATACCGTTCCAGTCGCTGGCTCTGACAGCGTGGGCTTCCAGCGCTATGTTGGGGGATGTCTGGGAGGACATACAACATGTTCAGCATGGAAAACACTCACATGTTTATGCCAGCAATTGAAGTTACAGTGTATGACAGACTGTGCAAAGTTACTGATGAATGAAAGGGGCTTTACCTCCTCAAAACATCAGAAAAACAAATTAAAATGGTCGCAATTCTAATACTGTAGTGTAACATTACATGGTGTTGCTAACTGGACTGACCAGGGAGAAGGCCTGAGCTGTGACCAGGCGATGGGCTGCGATCTTCTGGAGGCAGGCGACGATGCGGGAGCAGGCCATCGCCTCACGCTGGGCCATCCACAGCACCCTCTCATCAGCCAGCATTAGGTTACTTGCCATGCTCACCATTACCTCACCCAGCTGGGGGACAAGAGAAGGGCAACGCATGTCAACACAAACGCAAATGTATTATACACGCAGATTATGGCTAAGACATTCAACCTGGAAAAAGACACTTTTTGACAAAATATGAAAGTCTTGTCAGTTCTGTCAATCCCAAACACTGACTTAGTAGGTAGAGCTGAAAACCTTTAGTGCTTAAGATTCGTAGTTTTGAAAACATGAAAAAAAAAGTCAGCTCTGAAAAGACCAGGAAGGTAACACACAAAACAGAATTAGGAAGTTAGCCAGATATCTGTCATGTTATATTCAGGTGATAGTGATTTTAAGTCATCCATGCTGAAGATTGCTAATAATATATAACAACATATATACATTTCAGAAAACATTTTTAAGACGTTTTAAAGTTATCTGGCTAACGTGATAATCCTATTTTGTGGAATAGCCCCAAGCTCTCCATTAATAGGTAACGTGTTTTTGATCACATCATCACTTTGGCTACAGCTCCTCGAACTGCCAGTGTAAGCCACAAGTCTGTTTCCTGGTGTCACATTCTCAACCTTCCTCTATAAGGTCTGACTGCCCAGGTGCACCACAAAAATCCCAGCAAGAGGTGGAAATTTGATCCCATCTGTTTTCAACCCTCAGGTTCAGGGAGAAAAAAAAACACATATCTCTCATTCCAGATCCGATCTTATCCCTGCTCATTTTGATTCCTTTGCGGATTTGTATGAGACAAGGTTGCTTTGTTTGGACTACAGCAGTGTGGAAATGAAAGTCAAACAAGAAGACCTTGTCTTTGTCCCTGAACCTGCTAATACACGAAATGCAACCACTGTTTTTTTACTGTAAGCTCATTCCAGTAACAACATGCAAACCAATGACTTTTCTTTTAAATTACTTATAATCACAACATGATCTGATAAAAGCCTGGTTGCACGTCAGTTTGACGATGTGGAACTTGATGGCAGCTGCTACTTACATCTTTAAACTTCTCGGAAAACTTGCTAAACTTCTCGATCATTTCAGCCACAAAGATTATGTCCATCTTGTCTGAGAAGTTGGCGGCATCAACTGTGCAGACCAGCAGCCGTCGGGCCCTCGTCACCACATTGGTCACATTCAGAGGCATCTAGTGGACAGAGACAAAGAGATTCAGGACTAAAACTTGAAATGGTCTGATATATCAGTATGGACAGTTATCAAGCAAAGAAGGACAAGTGCTAGAGGTGAGAGAGGAAATTGGAAAAATAAATGAAACAATGTGAAGATAACAAAGGAGGGCAAGACGGACAGAAGACAGAAAGGATTAGAATGACGGTGAAGGTCAGAAAGTTACCGAGGAGAAAAATCACGGATTCATAAGAAGGATGTAGATACAAATCAGATCATAGATAAAATTGGTTGAAAATGCAATAAACGAGATATAAAAGATAGACCGTGCAGTAGACCAATTAACCAATCAATCACTGACCTGGTTGATAACATAGAGGAATCTGGTGACGTCCTTCTGGTACTGGCAGCGGGAGTAGTCCTCCTCTGCCCACAGCCCCCCACGGTCACAGCGCCGCCAAGCCCGCTGCTCCTCGCCAGAGCTGCCCGAGTAGATGCCCGCGCCCGATGACAGTCTGTTGCAGGGCAGGTAGGCTGTGATCCCTGCCAGGGTGCGTGGCCACCTGGAAGTACCCAAAGTAATACCAGTTGTTTCCTGTAATGTCTTTGACAGTTGTGTCATATATGGACCAATCTTAGCATCAACTGAACTATATAATGTAAATAACCCAGAATAAAATGTAAAATAAGACGTTTTGCCAAAGGCAAGCACATAATCAGCAGTAGCAACATAATGTAACCAATGAGGTCAAAGCTGTTGAAATTGCTTTATCATGCATATGTTTGACCACAAGGGGGTGCCAAAGGGCTGGCATAGCTGTAAAGCTGCAGCTTCAGAGCACATAAACAATCTCTCAGACACGTTTACATAATAAACACTGGTTTATCGTTTCCAAATGTATTACATTTTTGAGAGCAGATCTAGGTTTACCTTTAAGGTCAAACTGTACAAATGACCAAGTCAGATGACAAAGACAATTTGTCTAATCTTAACAACAAAATTTACCATTAAATAAGCATATTGTTTGCTGCCGGTGCAATTTGGGTTCAGAACTTCTTAGTGGGCTGTTTCGAGCCAGACAGGTTGGCTGTGCCTTTACAGCAAGTTTAAAATTACTGGGGAATAAGATGTAGGCTGAACACAGAGTAGTGCAGATGATTCTAGTTTGGATCAGACACAAGAATTTGCAAAGGAGCCCTCTGGAAGTATTGTTGGCCTAATTCAACTTACCTTCTGTGAAAGGAGATGCCTGACTGATAATCTCAACAATATACCAGCTCACCTACTTCTTTCCTCTGGAATTCAAACAGACTCTCTCACAATATCAGAAGCAGCTACATTTGACCCTGTGTGCTGCCACCGACAATAACTGTGTCAGTATATACCAACCTGAATTCTCCCTTGTTGTTGGAGACACGTTCAGGACCGCAGTACTTGGCGGAGCTCTCCAGCACCACAATGTGGACAGTCCTGGTGGTATTACCCCTGCTCGTCCTAACCCGACACTCCCAGTTCCCCGTAGAACCCGGCTGGATGTTGGAGATGGTCAATGCACTGGAGGAGAAAGAAGATTTATTCATGACGCTGGCCAAGAACCAGAGTTACAACAAGGCAGTCAGAAGAATAGAGCTTAGACATTGGTGGACTACACTTCTCAGTCAAGACAATGAATTTACTTAAGTCCCATGACCCCACTGAACACTGTGTTTTTTGTTTCCTCGACAGATAGAGGCACTTGATTTATCCTGCTGGAAAATTGAGCTGTGGTAGCAGCAAGCCAAACTGCAGATACATAACATAGAAAACACAGCAGCTAATAAAGAATCAAACAACCTATTAAAACAAATCAACACATGTCCAATAATCACACTAAATATATTTACTCCCCATAGAATGAACAGATAAAAAGAGATCTAGTTGTAAACACACAAACATGCAGGCAACATTTACAGGGGATGACAAAAATGAATGACATCACCCTCAAAATATTTTCCAAGAACAGCTAAGGATTGTAAGATGATGCATCTACCAAAGCACGGAATTATTGAGGCCAAGACTGACATCAAAATATGCATTACCAACGACAAATCTACCAGCACAGCCTTCCCACTATTCGCATAAATATCGGCACAGCAGTACCTAGCAATGAGGGAGCAGTTCTGCACCATGCTCTTCTCGATGAAGATGCCTTGAGCAGCGTCGGGCTCCACCATGCGGCCGTCTTGGTACCACAGCACCTGCATGTCCTCGGCTACGAAGGAGGCCTGACACTGGAAAGGCAAGCTGTCCCCTTGGAAGACAACTTGACGCTGGGATGGAGTCAGCTGAAAGGAGGGCAGTTCGAGGGGCGCGTCTGCAGGAGACGGGAAGTCAGAATGGAGTGTTAACATGAAGCAGTGCAACAAGAAGACTGACATTTCAAAAGAGCTAGCTTTGTCATGACACAATTAATAAAAAAACTGATTAAAAGGATGTGCTATTCATTTCTCTCAGGAGAGTAATTCTCGCCTGGTTCTTATTTGTTGCAAAAACAAGATTGTAGGTTGTTGTTTTTTTTAACATTTTCAGGAAAACAATTCCTTTTTGTCAGCCTTGGCATATTTTGGACAAACAGGGGAAAAATAACAGTGCTTTGAATTCTGGATAGGGAGTAGTTTAGTGCTATTTGTCATTCATGTCATGCAGTTGGCTCTTGCTCGATCTGTGCCATGTATTTCATAACCCCTCACTGTGATGAGTGCCAAACTGATAAGACATGAGCAAGTACAAACAAAGGCAGCAGTGGCCTGCGTGGCCCTTCTCTTATCTTCCGTGTCATTGCACAAGCCCCTGCTCCCCAAACACCGGCTTCTCTGATACCAAAAAGGGAAGAAATTAAAGAGACAGCTCGCCATTTTGACAATACTATCCACGTTATCATTCAACAGGACTTATTTCAGCCTTTCAACATTTTCAAGACTGGACAAATGACACATCAGATAGCTTCACTGAAATGATGAACAATTCCTTTTTGAAGTGTCAGAGCGATTAATCTTCAGTGTGCACAAGTGAAACTATATCGACATGGCTGTGTTGCCAGCCTTTTCAGTGTGCATACAGGTAAGTGTGTATGCTGAATAGAAAATGGTGTGCCAAAATGTTTTTGCTCCTAATGTGAGTACTTAAAATGTGTGAACATGTACAGGACAGGCATGGGGGTGGTGTGAGTGAGTCACATATCAAGCAATGTTCGCAGGTAGTCTTTCAGTAATATTCAAATTTTAATATCACAATATTGTCTTGAGAAATTGCAACATTCATTGTTGTTGCCCAACCCAAAATTTAATCTAAATTCTTCCTTTATGATCTCCTAAATTAGGTGTTTTATATACAATTTATATACAAAATCAAAATTATTGTGTGCAATCAGAATGACGTATGCATGCTATCTCTGCGCATCTGCTCAACTGTAATACAGGTAACCTATCTCTCTGTGAAATGCCAAAAATATAACATACATTTATTATTAGGCTTGGACCTAATGCACTGATTGAATTATAGAAAAAGGCTGAAACAAAGAATCTGAGGGTTTCTCCACCGCTTGTATTGTAGTGGAAAAGCGGTATCACTGTATCCATAAACCTATGTGTGTGTGTATGCACATGTACTACTGTGCGGGTCCGTACCGCAGGTGAGGAGCTCAGGTTTTATGGAGGTGATGAGCTGGCCCTGGAGAGATCGAGGGTAGGAGCACTTGGTGTCCTTCACCCCGATGTTCCTGTCTTTGATCCAGCGGAGCAGCCACAGGAGGTTGCAGTCGCACAGCAGGTACGGTGTCTGAAAGTCCCTGCAGATGCACACACACAAAAAATCATTTCAGTGGTATTACACTGCCATTGGTGAGGTATCTATTGCAATGAATTGTACTATGCAGCCATAATTTAAGTGACTAATTAGGACGGGATTTGCCTCATGAACAAAGGCCATCTTGTTTTTGTATTTTATTTAATGTTGGTAAAAAAGCCATTATGGCTAATTTAATTTTCATAACAAATAACCTCGGGATCACATGCTTTTAGAGCGACATGTTGACTCCGCCTCACACTTACAGTGTCTTCAGAGATACCAAGCTGTCAAAGGTCCCCTGAGACAACGAGGAGAATATATTCCCTGAAAGGTTTCTGAAAAGAAAAGCACAACAATGATTTATTCCATTTTATAGAATCTGATCAAAACAGCTGATGAGGTAATGTGCTTTACATTAACGAAGGTTGACATAGTCATTGATTATCCAGCAGAAAAACATTCATTATTTTAAAAGTATCACAAACATCTAAGAGTTCACAGAAGATAAGAGCAGAATGTCTCATTGCCATCTGACATAAAGGTGATATTAGCAACAGAAATAGGATGACTTACAGTTTGACCAGACTGGTGAGGCCCTTGAAGATGTCCACATTGAGGCAGCCGATGCGGTTGTTAGATAAGTCTCTGTGGTATAAACAGAAAAGAAGCTTCTGGTTTGTTTTGCCCACACTTCGAACAACAATGCAGAATGACAGCTACAACGATCTGAGCAGCCATTAATTATAAAGTTACACTAAGGCCATGAAAGTTTTACAGCAACAAGATAAGCCGTGAAAAACCAAATGGAATCATGTGACAAATTGATTAAATCCAGGAAATGTATGTTCAAGTCACTTAAATAAAGCCAGACAGGATTTTCAAAGGGAGAGCCAGGAGTTGACAGAGACAGGCTGAGGCAAAGAGCCCAAAAATTCACTTTTGTCAGGTTTACAACTTTTCGAGATAATTTCAGATGATGTCTGTGTTGGCCTGGGGGGCAACCTACACATCAAAGGCAGAGTAACACTCTGTGAGGTGATTAATCGCCCATGATTAATGTCAAACACGTCAAAAGTGTGTGTTTCTCCTTTAGATGCGACCTGACATGATGTCTCTGGCAAACATCAGCTGGAAGTGTCTGGGATTGTTGAGGCCTTTTGTAAGGAATTACAGATTCCAGGACCTAACATGGAAAAGACTGATCCTGCCTCTGTGAATTACACCTAATGTGCAAACATTTCGAAACAGCTTGGAGGGGAAAAGCAATCATTCACTTGAAGCTCCATGTCAACCTCAGTAAACTTTCCACTAATACACATCAGCAGCACTTCAATAGTCAATTTCTTTTAAACACTGTGTCAGGGAAGAGTAAAGCAAAAGCAACGCAGGTCTAAATGTTTAAGCCACATCGGGTTCGCTGAAACAAGGTTGACATATGTGATTATAATTCAATATTTACATTTTGGGCTCTTGCATTCAGCATGGCAGTCGAGTAACCTTAAATTCTTAGACTGCCAACATCAAAAGCAACCAGTTGCGGGGTTCCCAAGGTTCAAAGTCACAGCAACCAGGCAGCAGCTGTAACAAGTATTCTTCTGTTCCTATTAGAGTGATCATATGATAGAGAAGTGCCAAGTAAAGAAATAAGAGCCAGGGAAAAAAAGGTAGACGATTACTTCAGCCCACAAGCAAAAGTATATCCTGTGGTGATGGAGGAATATGATACTGACACAAAGTGATACCTGGAAAATGACTGTCAGGCATATGCTAACATCCAAGGCTCTTTAATTATTGTTGTTGGTCCTTAAGGTGGCAGCTGGGGAATTTACTGTGTGAGGTTATTAGTTCCGCTTGGAGAGGAAGAAAAAGCCGCCTTTTGCGGGCTTGCCAATTCGTGCTAGCATTATGTGTCAGGGGAAGGATAATGCAGTAGCAGCAAGGGAGGGGGGCTTCCTTAGCTAAAGGGATAAACTTTCATCTTACTTTATCGCCTGGATTCGAATACTGGAGTTACAAGTACTGCACTTCAAAGGATAGAAGACTTGGGAGATGATTTTGAGTGATGCGTTTATTTAACATGAAACTCATTTTCACAGTAAACATTATTCAATGTTGTATTGTCATGCAGTACAACAATAAATGATAATTTATTAAAGATCTTTGAAGATTTTTCTATTGCTATTACATTGATATAACCCAATACTGACAGTAAAATAATAATATTTCAGCTAATTTCTACTACTCTCCATCTGCTTTTCTTTATGAGCCTGGTGGCCCAGTGTTCATTGCCAAAGTCTAATCTCACACACAGTCTTTTGGCCACAGGCATGTAGCAAATTAACAGCACAGAGGGGCGTTTCAGTGCAGTGGCTTCAGTTGTTGTGAATGATATGAGGAGCAGATGCAAAAATAGCCCAATGTGATTAAGGCTGAGGCAATGGCTGTTCAGCTGTTGATGGAATGTGGGGTGAAGGGGGCTGAGGCCAGTGGGATCCATAGGCGACGTATGCATGTATGCGTGTGTGTCTGAGAGAGAGAGAGAGAGACTGTGGGCGAATGTGCATGTGCATGCATGCATTGGGTGAGTATGTCTGCAACAATCTGTGTGTAAAGAGATCTCAGTGGCTTAAGGGATAGACTTGCCTTTCCCCCTGAGGCTGTAACCAACAGCTCACCCTACACCTCAGCTCCCAGCTCTAATAATGAACCCCAGACAACTGGGACCACCAGGCACCACCTGACCACCACCAGATCAGATGTTAGTCCAGTCGTAAGGGTGTATGAGGAGAGTTCCCGACGCCAGTCTGCTAGTCTCCTGACGCCAGATTTAACTTGACAACTGGGTTGACTGTCTCATTACTTAATGAACGTTTGTTTTGTTTATTTATCCACTGAAAGTTGGCTAAGTATGCAGATTCTTTATCCGACAATGTCCTGCTTCATATTTGCCCAATTACATGGACATTTATACCTGTAAATATGTCTGGGCTGCATATAAATATTATACTGATATTGTGATATGATACTAGATATTGTCAGGGATTTTGGATATTATAATATTGCAGCTGTTCTATTATTGGCGTTCACAACATTAGTTATTATATAGCCATTACTGATGATTATTTATCAGAAATGTTATTGTGTAAATATTTAGGGAAAGCACGAATAATCATCCTCACGGTATCATCACAATATCAGTATTGTGGTATTTGATCAAAAATCTTGTGATGTTTGATTTTGTCCATATTGCCCAGAACCTACCTGTTTACTACTCATTACAACCAGTCTGCTACAGTTTGCCTCTGCAGCAGGGGTTTGGTGAGTCTAATGTGGTTTGCTCAACAGCAGCTTGACAGCAGTTGTTGAGGGATGAGAGTGTTATTCTATTAATCCCCCTTCCATCAAAATATTCCGCAGCCAAAATTTCCGGATCTTGCTCTTTGAAGAGGGTTCCCGGGCCTCTTTTGTGTTCATTGACAAGAGCAAAACTGTTCACATGGAAGATGTCAAAGATATTGTTATGTTCATGATTTACTACTGTGCTGTAGTGATGTTGCATTTGAAATTCCTCTGAAAGGAGGAAATTGCTTTCACGTGGACTAATAGAGACAAACTGTGACGTCATGCACTCGCAAGCAGAGAATAACGCTTTGTTTTTCTCACAATTACCTTCCTATCAATCTCTTGATAGAAAGATCTTCAAAGAAATTTGTGTTTGCAGTTGCATGCTCCTATTTTTAAAACTGCATTGATCGTTCCCGGGAACTCAGAGGCCCCTTTTCCACCAAAGCGGTTCCAGGGCTGGTTCGGAGCCAGTGCCTGACTTAGCACCAGTTCTTTGTTTTTCCACCGCCCAAGCACCGGCCATACTGGTTCCAAACCGGTTCCAGGTAAGCACCAACTTCGAGCAGGGGCTAAACAGGGGCCAGAGAAAGAACCGATGACGCGACCCACCACCTCATTGGTGGGCGGGGTTACAGACCCAAACGGGAACAGACAACGCTATGAGCCACCATTTGTAAAACAAAAATCAGCTGGTCGCATTCTCAGCAAAGAAAACCAGTATGGACGCTAAAAACAAGCAGCAATGGACAGAGGAGGAGACTTTCTGGCCATCTGGGCTTCATCCGAAGTCCAAAACAAGTTGGACGGAGCCGCTCGAACAAAGCCGGTGTTCGAGAAAATTCAGTCACATGATCACGTTGTACGCTGACGTAATGACGTCTAACTCGGCTCCGCTTGGCTGTTGGCCAAGGAAAAGCACTGGCTCTAGCACCAGCACAGAACTAGCACCAGGTTCTTTTTGGTGGAAAAGGGGCATCAGAGTATTGATTGATTTTTGAGGACAGGAGCTCAACCCATGGAGCAGAAAGAGCAATTGGTTCCTCTGGTGGAAACAGGTGTAAGGCTTTCCAGTTCAACAAAAGGGTTCCTGAGTTCTTGTGGTGAATCCTATAACACCCAAACGTCTGCTACTTTCTCTTTCACTGTCCCTGTTGCTCCTCTTTGACAATGCAGGTAAAACCAGCAGCAGCATCTCTTTGGCTCTCCAAATGACACGCCTTTAAATGAGCAGAAATCTAATTAGGCACTTCTGAGGAGGGAGATGGAGAGACAGATGGAGAAAATAAAGACCGGCTAGAGGAGCTGCAGACAGAGACAGACAAAGATAAAGAGGAAGGGACAGGGCTCAATCTATGTCAAAGCCGTCTGACGGAGAAAGGCAATGTGTATTTTCATGTCGCCCTCATTGCCAATTAACTCCCCTGCCATCTTCCAAAAGCTGAAGAAAAAATGTCAAGTGGATTTGTGGGCCGGTGCCAACACTCAGCACAGGGCTTCTGTGTGTACATTCCAAGGGTTCAGGACACCCGTTACCTCATCTTCTCCTTCACTCTTTTGCTCTTTCCACTTTCAGACATTTTACTCATGGAAAATGCCACAACAGCCGAGTGAACAAAACCAGCCCTTTGAAATGAACTGAGACGTGTGGGGGGGTGTTTTGAGACGACCAAACTGGGCTCTGGAAGAAGCACTGCCATCACTTTTAGGTGACTTTATGGATTGAACAAAAGTGATGATAGGGAAATTGTTTATGATTGTCATGCGTGGGGGTGAATTTAATATGCAGAGGACATATAGGTATGAAGGTATGAATATGCAACGGGGAGGGGGAAATGAGGCAGTGTCTGCGCCAAGGAGCTGACGGCCTTCCTGTCTCGCTCTCATTGCTCCGCAGCAGCAGCCAAGCTCAAGTTTACGTTGGCAGCAACTGGGTACTGTTGGACGATTCCAATTCATGCCGTGTTCTCTCACTCTCTCACACACACACACTCACACACACACAAAGACAAACACACTACTATACAATCTGGCCAACACATAATATGTATATCTCAGATGGATTCATACCATCCTATTGTATATGTCCTCTGCATATTAAAATGACCGCCTATACATAATATTCACAGACACTACACTCACACACACACACACAAATGGATCCCCACCCTCCTTTCCTTGTGTGTGTGAAAGTGGATAGGGCCTCATGCTGTCTGGAGTGGTCTCTGGCAGGATGCCAGCAGGGCCTTGAGAAAGCCAAGCATACGAGCAGACTGCAGCTTGACCATGCTCCCTTATAGACACGGGATCCATTATGGACTTGCTCGCACATGCACAGCAGGCAGCGCATATAGATGCTAACAACAACTGCTTGAAACACAAGATGTGTGATGAGAGTCAGTGCTGAAAGCTGTCGAGCTGGTTTTCACTAAGTCACATAAATATCCACGCATACTGTACAGGCACGGTCCAAACAATGTATAGACTCCAACAGAATTTGTCAGTGCAAGGAACTGAGAAATCAATTTTATAGCAAGAATAACCAAACAAACGTCCCTATCTGCAAGCCCATCATGTATCTTTTGACTTGCAGTTTTCATAAACCCTAATGATCACATGACAAATAACGATAGCAAGCACTCCCATCTCGCCTTGCTATGAACTGCTAGAATTGAGTTATGTTGGCTGAGGGGGACTTAATGTGGTATGCATGCAGAGTATGCAAAGACACCTGCAGAGGGCACATTAAAGATGAGACCATGAAGCTGCAGAAGCTCCACAACTACTCACAGTCTTTTGAGTGCTGGCAGCCCAAGGAACGCTCCCGGCTCAATGCGACTGATCATGTTACTCCGCAGGTCCCTGTCAAAAAAAGGGGGAGAAAAGTAGTTTAGGTCTCAAGCAAATTACACAGCAACAATAATTAAATACCCTTGCATAGATTTAGTCAGACTTTGTCAATGTATTTTCCAAGTTTTCCAATCTTACTCCAAATTAATAGAGTTAGGGATGTATGTGCCTTTCTTATCCGGAGCAGCTGCCAATGAGTGAGCAGGTAGGGGTTCAGTATTATGGAAACTGAACCTGGGAGTTTCCTGTTATGAGACAACCTATTTAACCACTAGGGTTACCCTGCCATTTTTTTTTAAATCAGCAGTTCAGTAGGCAACATCACTATGGAAAGAGAGACGTTCTATCACTGTCTACCTAATATCACCACAGTAACCTCATAATTGTTTGCTGTACACAGTAGAAATCTATGGTGCGCACGTGTCTCTTATTCCCATGGGCCCACCAAGCAGAGCCCCAAATCAATCATCACTACGCAACTGTCACTTGACAGCCTGATCCCTAGGGGGCTCTTGTCCGCTCACATACACACAAACGCACAGGCACACACCCGTGCATCCATTCACCCACAGGCTTGCTCACTCGCTCTCTCTCTCTCTCTCTCTCTCCGTCACACACACACACACACGCACGCACATCCGTTCACCCACAGGCACTCACACACACACACACAGAGGCACTCGAGCACCCACCCACAGAGGCCCTCGCTCACCCCGACACACACTCATACACCCCCGGCAGGTTCAAAGGCTTGCGGTCACAGAATACCTGCGGTGCTCACCTGCACTGGCACTGCCTAGTCACTCATTACTCTGTGGGTTCAAGGGGCTTGCTAGTCGCCACCTGAGCCCGCACAAAGGCCTCTGGGTAACTCTGTCCGTTTGATGTCA
>OMLB01008995.1:39501-71109 GCA_900302555.1 Myripristis jacobus | reverse complement strand
GATGGCCACTTGTTTTTCTTTAGTTAGCTCATTGGTTCTTGCCATAATATGAATTTTAGCAGTTGTCCAATAGGGCTGTCAGCTGTGTAGTAACCTGACTTCTGCACAACACAACTGATGGTCCCAACCCCATTGATAAAGCAAGAAATTCCACTAATTAACCCTGATAAGGCACACCTGTGAAGTGAAAACCATTTCAGGTGACTACCTCTTGAAGCTCATCGAGAGAATGCCAAGAGTGTGCAAAGCAGTAATCAGAGCAAAGGGTGGCTATTTTGAAGAAACTAGAATATAAAACATGTTTTCAGTTGTTTCACCTTTTTTTGTTAAGTACATAACTCCACATGTGTTCATTCATAGTTTTGATGCCTTCAGTGAGAATCTACACTGTAAATAGTCATGAAAATAAAGAAAACGCATTGAATGAGAAGGTGTGTCCAAACTTTTGGCCTGTACTGTACATCTACATAAAATTTTGGAAGCACGAGGCCTATGGCATCAGAGCAAGAGCTTCTGGATGAGTCAGGGCTTGATTTCTCTAGTGACACAGGGCAGTGTCTTGATGAGCACCGAAGGGTGAAAAAAGGAGAAGAGAAAGTGGTGCACCACAGGGAAATCATGTGATAGAGAGCATCTGTCATACTACACATAAGAAAACTGTCAGGAACTTGTTTTTTGTGTCTTCATTGCTTCTTCACTATTATTAATTTCAGCCTAACTTTGTTGGTTATGTTTGTGCATATGCATGGTGTGATCTGAAAGCCTCAGTTTCCTTGCACCTATGTAGGCTGTATACAAGCTAAACATGCCAGTTAATTTAACTTGACTTTACTTGATATGCCATACTCAAGGGCACACTGTAGTACACAGTAGTATCTTCACAGGCTGACTCCCTCCGTTGTGTCTCGTCATATCAACACCTGCCTAACTTCCTATAGCTGCCCCACAGTCAATGTGTAATTTGATGTAAGTTTTAAAAGTTGGATTTGTTTTCTGTTTTGGAAAAAAAACACCCCTGTTCTATGGTTATAGTATGAAATAAATAAATAAATGAATGAACAGAAAATAAAATTTAAAAAAAAACAAACATTTGGGGAATATATCTACTTAGCTACATTTGCTTGTATCACTCCTATCTAGACTGAGAAGGTGGGCTGCTCCAGCGTATTAAGTTTACCCAGGGTTTTAACGATAATAGGGTTTGCAGTTTATGAGGCAATCCAGTGCAAGTTCTCATGATTCATAGGGAGAGCCATATCTCTTTATAACTACCATTTCTTACAAAACGAAACTTTTGGATGGCAGGCGGAAATGACGGGAGTGGCCTGTCTGCAGGCTGCACGAAACACAACACAGCACCCCTCTCTCGCTCGGGCCGTAAACACTGGATCACACCCCTCACCTCAGCGGCGTGGGCGTGGCTTGCCCTGACGTAAGTGGGCTTGTCTTGTACCGGCGCAGGCGTTTCTTGTACTGATGTGAGAGTGTTGCTGACAGTTTCAGTGTAATCTCCCGGCATTTTTCTTTTGCAGGAAAGCTGCAAGACACAGATGGCACTGTGGGCTTCACATGTAGCACCAATCTGAAGTGGTGCGACGCAACTCAGGTACGACTGTTTACTTTCTTTTAAAAAGCCTTAAGTGCTGTCAGGATCACACACACCCAGGTAGAGGAGCTCCGCTTGACAGACATCACTTGTAAGTGGGCCTGGCTCTCCGGTCAAGTCGGGAACTGTGACGCTTTTACCTTTACAATGTGCTGACATTTTTGGGATGTTACACTGCCTGACGGGGCCTTTGGTAGAAACATACACACACCGCACAGAGTCAGTAGGAGCAGCGGTTCCTTTGTGACATCATGTCATTGTTTTGCTTTGTCGTGGAAAGTCTGGGTCACTCGGGCAGGTGGACCTGGCTAGCTGCAACTAACGTCTATTAACGGCTATTAGAGGTTTTAAGCTAGGTAAATCATAGCCCAAAGCACTCCAGTAGTGGGGAGCAAAGATTTTTTTTGGCGTGACATGGGTTTATAACTGTAGTAACCGCGCCGTGATAGTGGAGTAATATTGAAATTTCTCTGTGTGTGCGTGTTTACTCAGCAGTCGTATCTGTGTTACATTTGGCGTACATTCGTTGCTGGAATCGAAACAGGAAGAGACTTTGAGCCCGTGTTTTTGCGGGCTACACACGTGAACGTTGAAGTCGAAGATCGCCTATTTTCTGGAAGAGGACTCACTCAGTGGTAAAAGAGCGAGCCACCTGCTTTTCAAATGCTAAAGTCTCTTCCTTCCTGCTCCTCTCTTGGAAACTCTGTATCTGTCTATCTTTGTTTTGTAAATGTTATACTTAATGAAATGCAGCACAAGTTACTAACAAGGTTAAACTCAGTTTGACTTATGGCACTACAGGGACATTTTTATTTATGTTGCAGCCTGCTAGTAGTTTACCTTATTTCTAAGATTATTTCTACCTTGCATCAAAATCATACTTGAAAAGTTGTCATAATTCCTCTGGAGAGACATGGCTGACAAGAGCTGTCAAGATCAGTGTAGTGACTATGGAGGGCAGCAGATCTCAAACCATCCTCCCTCACTCCTCTGCCTTCTCTCCACAGCTTGTAATATTAATCAGAACCCCAGCTGACCAAACTAGCATTCTTGAGAGAGACAGTACGGCCTTCAGTCAATCCCACATGTTTGTTTAATTCCTAGTTGTGTTTGAAATTAGTTTTTAGTGTGTATTATGACAATTATAGCTTCTTAATTTCAGCTCAGGCAGGGTTGGACAGATGTGTGTCATGAGTGATATCTTGTCTTAGTGTACATCATGATTGTTTTAAAGGAAAAACTCTAAACTGTCTCCAATATCTTTACCTGTACCAAATTTGTTTGTTAGCCTACAATAAAAGAAGTGGCCCCAAAATTTGGCACTTTATTGAAAGGACCAGCTTCCCAGAATGCCCATTTCCAGAAGAATCTTCATCTAGTCCAGTAGGGGCACTTAATCTACACAGAGGACCTTGATTCTGAATGCACGATAAACATACTTTGCATTAAAGAAGTTGTTTGTCTCTTGTGTGTATTAGTTTTAGGATCATTGAAAGGCCCTAAGAATCAAAAGGTGGCAAATTGTGATAACACAAATTCCCAGATATATATTTGCCACATCAGACTCGGTTCTGCTACTGTGCCACTACCAAGATGATGTTTGTGGTAATGGAAACTGGTGCTTAGTGAGACATCTTGCATCTCTGTGTTTTCTTTGTCGTAACCCCTTCACTTGTTATTGGATGTTGAGAGGGCATGTCAAGGCATAGAGTGGAAGGAGATCAATATCCTGGTACAGAGGAGGTGAGCAGCTTGTTGTCTCCCAATTTTTAGCGATTTCGTCACTTTATGATGTTTCTGCAGGTCAGTTTGTCAGGCAAGACTATTCAAAATACAAATTACAAGAACAGAAATTGTGTTCTGTAGGGCATGCAAAGCCAGACACGGTGCTTTGAGTTGGACGGCTTTGGCAGAATTGAAAGTGAAAGGAATCTTCCAGGCTAGGATGTTTAAGGTACCTTCCAGTGATCGTATTTTCCTCCACTACAGAGACTTCTGAGGCCTGAAGATGAAGTGCCCGGAATGCAACCAACCTGTGGAAAACACAGCCAACTCATGCAGTCACTGTGGACACAAGTTGGTCATTCTGCCTGCAAACAAAACACCTGGTCAGTGGTTTTTACACTCACAGCCTAAAGGAAGTGCACTTTTCAGATGTGATCTTTTATCTCATTTATTCATTTGTAGATTTGTCTGTTCAAAAGCTAAAAGACAGTTTAAGCTTCTAATATTTGCTGAAATACCTTTTACATCGGCATCACCATATGTGCTCAGAGACTGTCATTGATTCAACACAATGTAATTCATTTTGTTTTGTAATCTTATACATAAATTATGAAGGTGAGGTGTGATGTAGATTTCCCCCTCTTTTCAAAATGTTTGTATTATTTTCTACATAGTAACGAGTAGTTGAACTTACTCAGCTAATACCACATTTTGAATAGTTTAGGGTTTAGTTTAGATGGTGTTGTCCCTGCATTATTAGACCTCCTTTGGTGGGGATCCTAAGAATGGTTGAGATTACGCAAACAGCCTCTTCATACACTGATTGAGATTATTTTAAGATCCAGTTAAGAATCACAGCTTGGTTTTTAACAATATACAATTATAGTTTGTAAAAAAAAAAAAAAAAAGCCATCCAGTCCTTTTCCTCAGTCGGTTCAACTTAAATGTATGGTTGAACAGATGTTTGTTTTATTTGTTGTTTTATTGGTTATTGGTTGTTTTATTCTGTTTTATTTTGCGTCATGTATGATTGATAATTACATTAAAAAACTATTGAGATGCTTGTTTTGTTAATTACAGAAGCTGTATTAGATGTATTTATTTTTTCAAGCCTCTTATTGAGTTGGTAGTAATTAGGTGAAATCCATTTTCACATGAGGTTTTAATACAGAATGCCTTTCCATTCAAATCTTTCAGTGAATGTGAGGTATAGTCTGGATTTGGCTGGTATGCAAATCAGACTAAGGCAGTTTGCACTACCGCACTGATAAGGGTTTCACTGACAGTGGTTTATAGGTGATTGCTTTGGTTTTTGGGGGCTGATTTGTATACCAAATGTTTTTAATCCAGAAACAGGAAGTCAGCCTATTTCCAACTCCTTGGTGCCGGCCTCGGAAGTTACGACAGAAAAGTCAGAGTCACAGAGTCACCCTGTGTCTGTGGACAGCCATGAATCCAATAGATCCCCTAAACGGCCTGGTGAAGACACCAACAACAACCCAAAGAAAAAGGTGTGTTGTAGTCACAAATCTCACTTAACTGGTTTCAGGTTTTTTTTAATTAATTAATAAATTTTTAAAAAATTATTTTAGCATGTACAGCTCTATGAGTTCATGAATTGGTGTTGGGATCTGTACTCAGATCCAGGTTTTTGTCTCACTGTCATATTCCATTTGGAATATATTTTGATAACCTCTTCTAAAAATTATATTGCATTTGTGTATGTATGTATTTATTTTTAATTCCCTTCAGCCAGCAACTGCTAGGTTTAGCTTGCAAAAATATTCTTAACTGTAAAAA
This sequence comes from Myripristis jacobus, assembly GCA_900302555.1. Classification (NCBI taxonomy): domain Eukaryota; kingdom Metazoa; phylum Chordata; class Actinopteri; order Holocentriformes; family Holocentridae; genus Myripristis; species Myripristis jacobus. Next base: position 65,978 of record OMLB01008995.1, on the reverse strand, counting down.
TCCAGAAAAAAAGAAAATATTCTAACCTTAGTTTATCTGTTCTGCAAATTTTACATCTTGACACTACTGAAGTGTATTTTTCATTAATTGAAAGTCTGGATGTATGTAAAGAAATGTTAATGTCATGCTAAGTCACATCATTTGAAATAGGTATTAGAATAGTTTTTATTCCTTCGGTTTGAAACTGATGTTATATTACTTCTGGTCTTTATAGAAAAGAAAGAAGAAGAAGGGCAAAAAGAAGAAAGATGGTCGTTTGCCATCAAACCAAGAACAGATTAACTCTGACCTGTCCGTCTTGTCACTGGGAGACAACCAGGAGAGGAAGACACAGGAAGGAGGAGACTCTTCCGACAGTGAAAATTCAGATAATGCAATGGATGTAACACCAGACTGTTCGCTGCAAGATGAATGTTCCTCACTAGAGAGCCAGCCTCGTTCCTTAATCGCTGACAGTGCAACCGGACCATCTGAGAGTGCACCTGTCACTCAGAGTGAAACTGCTTCCACAACAGAGCAAAGTACAGAGAGTCAGGCTGCTGTAGCCCCAGATAGCCAGGCCACAGGGGACAACAGTAACCTAAAATCAGCTCCAACTCAGACATCCACTCCAGCTACCGCCAACACTCCTGCGTCCCACTCCAAGTCAGAGGACAGTAACAGTACAGCTCCTCAGGCAGGTGCAGGTAAAGGGGCAAAGGTGTCCAACCAGAAAGACCAAAAGACTGAAGGAAAAAGCCCCAAGACCAAGAGTGACTCACCAACAAAACAGACCAAACAAACTAAACTGGACCAGAATGCCAACGTGGGTCCAAATACAAATCAGACCGAACAACCCAAGCAGAAAGGGAAAACTGGTCAGCAGAGCCAGAAACCGAAGCAAACAGCTGCAGTCGAACAAAAAAAGGTTTTTGGTTCCCAGAGTTTATCAAAGGTAATCATGAAAACGATATATATATATATGTGTGTGTGTGTGTGTGTGTGTGTGTGTGTGTACATCTAACCTTATTGAATATTACTTTACAGGCTGAAAGTGCAGGTTCCAGTGTCGACCCACCAGTGAAAACAGAGCACATGGAGGCTCAGCAGTCCGCACAAGCAGCAGGACAGACCTCTTCTGTACCCCAAACCAAGGATGCTACGAAAGAAAACAAAAATAGCAATACGGACAAGTCAGAACCCAAGATGCTGACTGATCCTCCACCAAAAAAGTAATCAGTTTTTCTGGCTGTGTCATGCATTTGCACTGAAACATCATCTTCACCAGTTTCAATCGTGTAAACATTTTTTTTTTTTTTTTTTACTGCATTTCAGGCCAGTCAACAGGAACAAGGCCATTACTGCAAGTGAGAGACTCACAATTTACTTCCATGCAGTTCTATCAAAGGACTTCAAATTTGACCCAAAGGAAGATGTCATACTCATAAGGGCTGGAGCTCACATCGGGAAATGGGATGAAACAGCAGTGGAGCTGTCCGTGGCGAGGTGAATTATTCCTAAATAAATTTTGACTTGAGCACACCTTTATTAACTCTAGATTAATCAGGCTGATATCTGGCTTTTTGAGATAATCGTCTGATGCCTGTGATCACAAGACCGATGCTATTATTAAGTCCACTAAAAATGTATTTATTTTTGATTTTTTTTTTTTTACACAGTTTAGTTTTTTGAGTACCTGTGGACATTTATTTCGTTGATTTTTTTTTTTTTACCAAGTGCTCTGCAGTGAGTGTAGATCTGCTTAAGCAAACAAGACTAATGTTATTCAATCAATCAATCAATCAAATTTTATTTATATAGCACCTTTCAAACAAATGCATGATATTCAAGGTGCTTTACATCTTGATTGACAAATAAGCATAAAATAAGAAGTAAAAGGACTAGGAGACCGATACACACTCATAAAATATGGTTAAATAAAAAAATAAAAGATCAAGAAATAAGAGTAATCAGACAAGAGAGTGAATAAAAAGATTTAAAACAATAAAAACACAGCAATAATAAAAAACTCAAGAATAAGATACTGAATAAAATAGAAAAACTATGAAAATATTTAAAACAGTAAAAACACAGCAATAAAAAAAAAAAAACCTCAAGAACAAGATACTGAATAAAATATAAAAAATATGAAAAACAATAAAATAGAATGTGGAATATAATATATAGAAACAAATCAGTAAAATAACAATAAAACAAATGCAGATATTATATTAAATAGAGAACCTATAAAACTATAAAATTATAAGATTATAATGTTATAAGACACTACAGAAAGGCCAGTCCAAAGAGATGGGTTTTTAGTCTACATTTAAAAGTTTCAATGTTTTTAGCTCCTCTCTGATCCTCCGGCAGGCCGTTCCATAGTTTTGGTGCATAGTGGCTGAAAGCAGCATCGCTAAATGTTTGTTCTACCCTGTGGAACAGCCAAAAGAGAAGAGACGGGGGATCGGAGGAGCTTTCCTGGTTCATGTACTAAAAGCATCTCTGAGATACATACATACTTATAAACTAATAAAAGAACTTTAAAATCAATGCGAGAACTAACAGGCAGCCAATGTAAGGATTTTAAAATAGGAGTAACGTGTGCTCTCCTTCTGGTCTAAGTGAGAACTCTCGTTGCAGAGTTTTGGATCAGTTGCAGCTGATTAATTGTATTCTTGGGTAGACCAGAAAGGAGAGCGTTACAGTAGTCTAGCCTGCTAGTTATAAAAGCGTGCATTAGTCTCTCCGTATTGCCCAGAGAGAGAAATGGTCTCACTCTCAAGATATTTTTTAAATGATAAAATGCTGTTTTTGTGACACTGCGTATATGTGGTTTAAAATTAAAATCAGAGTCAATTATCACTCCTAGATTTCTTGCCTCTTGGCTTGGGTTTAGTCCAAGTGTATTTAGTTTAGAGGCCAGTTTCTCTCTCTGAGCCTTTGAACCAATAATCAGTAATTCTGTTTTGTCCTGGTTAAGCTGTAAAAAAATTCTGTGACATCCGAGCCTTAATATCTAAAATGCAGTTCAACAGTGAGTCAATTGGTCCAGTGTCATCAGGAGACACGGCCACATAGAGCTGAGTGTTATTGTCTGCATTGTCTAAATGTTCATTCAAGTTCAGCAATTTTGTGTCTCATTATTGTTATTAAATTTTCGTATTTTATCAGATGCAAAGCAACAACAACATGATATTGGCATCATATATCAGCTATTAGCCACCCTGCTTTCTATATATTGGCGTTGGCCATAGAAAAACGCATTTCGGTCGACCACTTTAAACAACCCATTGCTTATTGTGTTTTTAAGTGTAGCCCAACCAAGTTCTATGTAGTACAAATGTGAGCATGGTAGTCTTTCCACAGAGAGTATCATCTTCAAATGTTATAGAGTGTTCTCCATATTTAGTGCACATATTTTTTTGACCTAACGTTTAGCACCCCGTTACTTATTTGTGCAAAATATCCAATTTGGATGCAGTGAATAGGGGCGGTCATGCATGTTAATGAAATGTTATGTCAATGTTGTACATTATAATTAGCGCCTGGGTTTATGCTTTAAACAGTATGGAATTGTGAGTGGTCATATTAGACAAATAAAAACAAATGACAGATGGCAGCATACTGCAGTGAAGGCTCAGTCACATAAAAAAATTAACAAGCCTTCCTTAAATCTTTACCGTGTAATATATTTACTGCTTCTGATCTGTGAAGGTTAATGTGCCTTTAGTTTAATAACTGGGAAACAATAACAAATAGTATCTGTCTGTCTGTCTGTCTGTGTCACAGAGATCTTGGAGAGCATGGGTTTCTGGTTGAGGGCAGCCTGACTACAACAAAAGCTGACGCTGAGGCTGTGTCAATACCATACAAGTATGTTGTCTACAAGGGAAAAAAGCGGAAATATGAGTATGAGTACATCTACAAACTGGACTCTGAGCAGCATACTAATAGGTGTTTGTTTGTGAAGCCCGGCCTCCTCACTCAGGAAGGTAAGTACAAGCTCCATTTTGGTCAGTCATTATGTCACAGAAATTGAAAAAAACAAACAAAAACAACACAAACAAAAAAAACAACAACAAGAAAACATGTTTGAACTATATGCATTTTAATGTGTTATAACTTAGTTTTTTTCTATTTATTTCAGGGGACTGGCATCAATATGATGACATCATCTGTGCAGAGCCATCAAAGGGTGTGCTCAATCGCATAAAAGAGACCCTTTGGCCAGAGCAGAGGAAGAATGTGGTCCAAGGCAGAGATATTGCAGGGAAAATCATGCTGGACACCATATTTGATCTTCTCAGGAGCTGGTCTGATACTAATCTGAAGAGTTTTCAGGTCCAGTTGAATCAGTTCTTTGACATTTACTCGCACCCTTCTGTGTATGAGGACAAAATAAAGAAGTGGACCTCCTTAGGCTACGGAGAAGACAATGTAAGTAAGCAAGTTTCACAAAATTGCATTGTCTATGGTCTTGAAACACTTGGGTATTAAAATATTTATGTTTTTTTTTTTTTTTAGGTGAGGATGATCTTAAAGGAGTTCATGCTGGAAAATGTGATCCCTCAGTTGCTGAAGGAAGGAGACAGGAAGAGCCTCTATGTTCAGGATCCTATGAGGGCAGCTGTAATCATGCTTTATGTGTCGAAACAGCATGGTATCAAACTGGATTATCAGGAGCTTAATCAACTCTGCAATGCATTCTGCCTGCCAAAGCTGAGCAAGGATGATTTCCTTCAGTACTGGACAGATTTTTCAAATGCTGTGTCTAGTCTAAAAAAGTAGGTTCTTAACATTTTGTGTCCTCTTAGTAAAATCCTCCAGCAATCATTTTTAGTAATCTTTTCAATTATGGTGACGTGCTGGCTAATGACTGCTGGCCTTTGAAAGCACTTCTGTTTTTATTTGGCTGATGTTTTCTGTTCAGAAACTAACAGATGTCTGTTTTTCTAGTCTGCCAGACATGTTGGGGTCCCTGGTAAACACTGTGAAAAATGGAGGGATGTCACGATGGATTTTGGTGATTCCACTTCTTCACCTCCTCAGAGGCACCACGAAGCCATTCCAAGCACCTTGCTCAGGCAGCTCCAAGTACGACTTATCTTGGGCAGGTTTGCAAGGTCTTAAAGTTGGTAACTTGGCATCCTTGAACAGTCAAGATAAGAGGTAAGAGTTTTGATAAATTAGTTTGCTGTTTGAAAGAATTTGTGAAAACTACCCATACGAAATTATAGCTGACAAATGTCATACAGTACGTTGTTTTGCAGATGGCTCTCTGTATACTTGGTTGCTTATTATCTACCTAATGTATTTTCAGGGCACTTTTGAAATTGATGAAAAGCCACAGTCATTTGGTGGAAGTGGACCCACTTACAGTCCGATCCTGGATGTGCTTGATGACAGTTGAAGAACTGGTTGCATGTAGCACCATCATCAACACTGAGCTTTTGGACATGCTTCATGTCTTCAATAATAAGGCTCCTCTGGATGTTACCTACAGCAACTTCGAGGTAAATTGGATAAACTAGTTGAATAAGAAATTGACAGTATGACAGTAAATGATTATTTAATGTTCTTTGTTTTCTGTTTTACAGATCATATCTCAGACTCTCTCATATATTCAGGGGCGTCTCATTGAGCAAAAATACAGGTGATTGACTTCCATGATCCTTAAATATTTTTTGACAGTAAATATAGATGTTGTGGCATTTGACATTCAGCCAATTCAATTTGTGTTTGTAGGTTCAATTGTCTTTGCATATCTTAAGTGCTAAATGTATTCATGCCCATTTACTCCTGGTCGTTCAATGGGTTTTGAGCATCTGGATAGGTTTTATTGTAGGGCTGTGCAGCGTGGCCAAAAATTGTATCACACCAAAATATATCATATCAGTGAATATCAATAATCATCTTGATACAGATCAAATAACTATTATGTCAAATTTAAAGGCTTCCTTTGGATTCTGAGTGAAATCCTAAGAAACCAGAAGGCTCATTATGCTAATGTGCTTTAGCTCACCAAAACAACAAACAGCAAGCAGCATATGTCTGATTTGTGTCTCATCACTTGTAACTGGCAGTGCAGTTAGCCCTCTCTCTGTTCTTGCCACATGGTGAACATTTTCTTATCTTTATATTGAGGAAAATTACATTGCAATTGTACTGGTTATCTCTGGTTTCTGTATCTTTCATCTTTTATTTCTCACTTTTTCATCTTATTATGACTGAAGCACAGTTACTTAATAAGGGACAGCAGGCATACACATTTAACAGAAGGGTAAAGTTCAGCAGTAACAAAAAAGGACTGTGTGTCTACCAAGGCTGAGTAGGACGAACTAGTAATCACAGGCAAATCATATGTAAATAAGGCACACTGTTTTACGCCTTTTTTTTTTTTTAACAAGAAATAAAACGTATCCAGATCTTCCAAGCTGAATAGATCATAAGTGATATTTGTAGTTTATAGATTTAATTCAAAGTTTTAATTACATTACTGTATCATTTGGCAAAAAGAAATTATAAATAAACTATGAACTATAAAAATTCATGATTTAGGATTATTGTTATTGTTTTATCGCCCAGCCTTAGTTTATCAGCAATACAATGCTATTGCTAATGCACTCAGGACACATATAAAAGACTCTACCCTCGTGATACAGTTCTTTGCTGTTTCCCTGTATTCATGTGCGACTGTTCTTTAGTCATGTGCAGATTGTGACATAAAATGCTCTCTTAAAAGAGCAATAGCATCTACCCAGTGGATGCCCTAATCACTCACTCCTGATTCTTTTGTTCATGACAGTGGTTTCAACATAGCTTACAGGAGAGAGTGCCTGGCAACAGCAGTGACACTGTTAGAGAAGATCTGTAAAGGAGCCAAATTTGGAATGATTACCCAGAGCTTTACAGAAATTCCTGTGGCTTGCATGAATCTCGTTGCATCGGTGTCAGACTTTGTTCACTGTAATGAGACTGAGGTATGTGAAGTGAAAGATTTGAATTTAATTGTTTATATTTCCCAATAGTTAAGTTTATCTTTCTCAAATGCCTATAATACTCATTAAGGTGCCCCAAAAAGTGGAACAAGACCAACTCTGTGCAAAAGACTTGGAGATGATGGGCAAAGCAATGGACGTTATGAGAGAGTGGATCAGTCAGACCTTCAAAGACAGGTTGCTTAATAGGGGTGTGACTTCCATGTACTTCAGGGTCAGTGTCACACCTGAGGAAATCGAAGTGAGTGGTATCAATATATTGTATACAGAGTTAAATAAAAGACTTCCTTTATACTCATAAGTACAGTCTTTTTTTTATTTTTACAAATTAGTGGTGAAGAACATTGGAACATATTGCTCATGGTGCTTTTTCTTGGTTGTGTTTTGTAGATGTGGAACAATATAATCTCACTTCGTTTCAAAAATGAAGATTGGACAAAGCAATGGAGACAGAGATTTACAATGGATTTTGAAGGCAAGCTTAAAAAGGTAAATAATACATCTGTCACAAATTTTAGTACATTTTTGTGCCCGGTAAATACTTTTTTTTTTAAATTTGTGTCTGTGTCTGTTTCTGTTTAGGAATCGGCGTTGGATCAGATTGAATTCTACTGCTCAAAGATTGAGGAACTCAGTAATTCCCATCCACATGTTGCTTCTAGTATTGAGAAGTGTGCTCTTGAGGCTGTTACATGTTTGTGCCAGGTAAGGGGAGGTCTTGACATAGTTTAGGATTGTCCAGTCCACATTTGTGAACAGTTAACACCTCTCTATGACTGAAACAGGAGAATTATAAATTCAACCTCTTGATTTCATAAAAGTGGAAAATCTGCAGCTGCTTCATGGAAAATGAATGGGGAAAGTTGGTAAAAGTGCAGCCAGAGGAGACTCTTTGGATACATTTTGAATGTATTTTTGATCTCATGTATCAGATTTTACAGTTTAAGATTTATAAGTCTTTGGGAGAGATTTTTTCTTGCCCAAGTATTGATTGAACTGTCTTAGACCATTACAACAATTATTTCTTAAACTGAGTAATGGTACATTTTTTAATGGGTGAACAAATATAAGGTAATGTGTGAGTCAGTCATTTACAGCCTTACTTCATGTATTTGAAATAGAAAGAATGATGCTCATTCATTGACTTCTTTTCATGGACAGACCAAGTCTGAGGGCAAACTGTTTGAGAGGCTTAAGATAAACTGGAAGTTTGGGAAGCTCATCTCAGCCATTATCCAGAAATCATGGCCAAAGGACAGTCAAGGAAATTATCAGGAAGAGGAAGCGGTGGTCCTCCAGCATCTGCTCTCCTGGACTGCTGCCAAAGACATTTTTCAACTACATGGTATCTCCTCACAACAACACAGTGAAAACTAGAACATATTCAGTCAAGTGCACACCTCTGCCAATAATATGCAATTGTCAAGATATGCTAATCCCACATGTTGGATATTCTCCAAACATTAATTGCACCGTGTGCCATATCCCCTTTGGCCAGTTGGTGTGAAAAGTAAATTGCTTCTTCATTGCCCCATGACTGATCTTTCCTCAGAGTTTCAGGGTGTTGCGTGAATCCATTCAAAAGTCATATGCATTTTTATGGGAAGCCACGCCTACTGCCACACCACATGACCAGCCTTCCACCAAATTTCATACAAATCCAAACACAACTTTTTGAGATATCCCATTAAGGTGATACAGAAAAGACCAACTATATGCAAAAAAGCCAAAAAACACAACAATGATAGTTGGTCTTGTGTTGTCCTTTATTGACTGTATTGTTCAATATTGTAGAGGTCCAACTTGATCTCCAATGCCATGTGACCCTGCTTTATTTAAGAATGTAACAGTTGTCTGTTGTTAGACCTGGAGAAGATCCTTATAGGATTGAAATGTTGCCTCCTGTAATAAAGTCAAAGCTAAGCCAGTGTGCGGGATTTTTCTCTATTGCCTTTGTGGTTGTCCTCTGCTGCACCTGCTTCAAGAATCATTTTTTGATACAAGTGTGCAGAAGTATTTTCTGACTTCTGCACTGAGATATCCCATTAACAAACAAACAGACAGGGGTTATGCTTTCACCCCATTCTAACTCTGATGGGTTCATAACTTAATATTTGTATAAAAATCAGGTGATCGTTGATTGTAATCATTCATGTGTTTTCAGATAAAGCACTGTATAACATTCAGTGTCTGCCACTACAGGTACAGAAGAGAAGTTGATTGAGAAGCTCTCATTAGAAGCCAGGGAAAGGATTGCTATAGCAATATCATCTTTCACCACCATCACCGACCAGCTGGTCGATGGAAACATTAAAATCAGCCTGCTCAACTTCATTTTGGAGAGGAGGAATGCTTTCTTAGAACTCCTAAAGATAGGTAAGAAAAAGGCTTTTGGTTTTGTTAAATATGCCTCCAGGGATTTATAGCTTCATTTCTTTATATTTGGTATCTGAAGTAGTCTCATGGAAGTATTAAGAGGACAGTGTGTTTTTTGACATTCACAGACTGTCTCTCTGAGAATGGCAAATACAAGGATAATACCAAAATGAGAGAACTGTTAAAACGGAGACAGGGTGAAGTGAAAGCTGTGTACCATGAGAAGGAGCTTGTGGATGTTTTCCTGACAATGAGCCGCAAACTTGAGGAACATATAACAGGTATGTTGGTGGTATCAGTAGCATCACTCAGTTTAGTTTGATTCTGTATTCAGTTTTACCACATTTAACAATTACATGTTTAATTTTGATTACAGTTTATGTTGATGACATGGAAGCAAAGCAACAGATCAACATTGAGACCATGACCTTGAATGATTTCATGGAGGTTCATCCATTAGGCCAACCACCATCTGACATGGCTGGTGTGGTTACGTTCTTTGATCTCGATGAAGACATCAAAAAAATGGCCGAAGTTCTGAACACCTTCAAAGACAGTTATATATTCAAAGTGTGCTGGGAGAAACAAGCAAAAGACCTGGCCACCAATGAACGAGATGATGAAGACCCTGATGAATCTGGAGTAGTTGATATCATGGCATCACCAGAAATAATACACAATGACATTTTTCAGCCTTGCTATGCTGATTATACAGAGATCTACAGTTGCCTGAAGAATGGCAGCATTAGGCTTGGGGAGGTTGACAGACTCTTCAAAGCTTACAAGGGCAAGTACCAAGAGCTTACACAGGACTTGGAGATCATGTGCAGGGTTGATCATTCAAAAGAAAATTGGATCCCGATGCGAGTCCAGCAGATTGAGCAATATCATGAACTTCATCTAGCTGTGGCAGCAGCTCAAATTATCATGATGGTCAAGAAGATACTTTGCCCTCAAGGTGACTTCAAGGTTCTGCAGACGCTGCTAGCAGCTGTAAGTGGTGATGTTCTCAATTATATTACATTACACCATTAATACTATTGTACTTCATGTTTAGATGCTTTTTAAATGTCAGGGTCAATAAAGGTGAGTCTCCATGATTTAATAATAATTTAATAATTTGGATATCCTACACTTAGATTATATATCAATGTTAGATTATGTATGAATAATGCATTGAAAGACAGTATATTCACTTAACACTCCAGTATTATCCTATCAACAGAATCAATTACACAGAACAATATAACTTCATTCCAAAATATCTGGAAACATTAACCTTAGCTGAGAATAAACATGGATTTCTGCTCTCTTCAGACACGTGCCGACTTTAAGGAAGAACACCTCAGTCGGATTGACAATGATTTGATGCAGGCCAAGATGGCTCTGGTGGATATCACTGAGTCTCGCAGACTGTGCCTATACGAGCTGGGACTTAGAAAACACTTTGTTCATTGGGTAAAGGAAGCCCTTGAAGGTGAGAATTGTTAATTCAACTCAATTCAGTTCAGTGTTATTGAATTATACTATGTCAGAGCACATGTAAAACAAAAAATGGCTTGTGACCTCAGAAAAACCATACAGAAACAGTACAAGATAAGGAGATAGAAAAACTAGGAAAAGAGAAGAAAAACATGGGCAGGCCACATGGGAAGTGGAGAAGGGGCACAACCTCATATCAAACAAACAATAAATCAAAGTCGTATCCAGTCACCAAAGTGACGTGAACTGCGAAGAGGAATGTAAACAAATGTTCACATAGGAGCGAGGGAGAATAGTGATGCACACATTAGACAATATAAACTATAATAAATATAAGACAGTACAAATTGGTGTTGCTGATAGGTTGTTAGTGCAGAGACACTGCAGTGAATCCATAGAAGGGGGGTGAAGGGTGCAGGTGGTGAGTAACTTAATGTGTTTGTAATATGTTTGTGTGGAGTGTAAGAAAGTATTATTCTGTGCACTCAGCAGTAACAACTGTTGTAATGCTCATTCTGGCAAATTCAAATGTAAAAGTGCTACATCTTTTATTTCAGATATCAATGAGCTGAAAGTGTTTGTTGACCTGGCCTCCATCTCTGCTGGAGAGAATGACCTTGATGTGGATCGCGTTGCTTGTTTCCATGATGCTGTGCTTGGCTACTCCTCGGTGCTTTATGAACTAAAACCGGACTCAGGTTTTCAGGCCTTCAGGGAGGTGCTGAAAAAGCTCTGGAGAGCTCTGGAGAATGACTGCAACCTACCAAACAAGCTGGTGAGAGCACACCAACAGTACTGTACAACTAGCAATTCCTAAAGTCTTGATTACATTTCAACACCTTTGATTATGTTATCTTATATTGCAGCGTGACTCTGCACGCCATCTGGAATGGCTTAAGACTGTGAAGGACAGTCATGGGTCAGTGGAGCTGTCATCTCTCTCCTTAGCATCAACTATCAACAACAAGGGCATCTACCTGATCAGTGCAAAGAATGTAAAAAAGGTAAATAAGACAAAGATTTTATTATGGCACTCTTATTGCAAGTCATATGTCTCTTCAGAATTTAGACTGAGTGTATTTCTACTTTTCAATGCAGCTGAGTCTTGACACAGCATTGAAGCTGCAGATTTTAGAGGAACACGATGATGGCCAGGAGGTGCGCTGCTACTCTCTTGAGGACCTGCGAGAACTACAGAACAAACTCATGCTCATGTCTGGGAAAGGAGATCAGGGGCAGAATGAGGTGGATCACTTTGCAGAGGTATATCCAAGTGTTATTTTTATTGTACTGCAGTTATGTCTTTTTTTTTTTTAACTTGAATTATTTGTTACCTTGTCAAAAGCATATACTTCCAAGTTACAGCAATCCATTTTCTTTAAGACATTCACCTTATTCACCTCAGCGCCATGTTTGGTTAATTGACATGTTGAGTATTGTTTGATTTTTTTATAGCAGAGTTTTAACATTGGAGTCTGTGGCACTTCACTGTCTAATCTCCCACATGATGTTGCTTAACTAAACGAGGTGATGTGAATTAAGAGTGTAAATAACAAGCTCAACAAAATGAAAAGATTTTTGCACAGGTTCAAGAACATCCAAAATCTATATTGTAAACAGTCTGCATACCCTGTCTTATATTCAGATAATATTATATGCACATATGTTTCAGGCAGAGCCCCTCTTCAGCATGCTACAAGTCAACCAACAACTAGCGTGCTACATGATGACAAGTAGCTCACTGAAAAGGGTTCTTCCTGAAGTGTCCCTGCATATAAATATTGTCTGATGATAAGGCACAATGTGCAGACCTTTATTTTCAGTAGCACAAGTTTTTTTGGTATGTTTTCGACTGGAAGAATGTTCACTCAGTTGTGACTGACTCTTAGTTTGCATTTATTTTTTCAGGTTTTTGCCAATGTTCAAAGATTATCTGAGGCATTCATCGCTCTGTACACAGCTGGGAATCCACTGTTCAGACACTGGGAAGCCCACATCAGCTGCAGCCTAAGTAGCAAAGAACCAAGCATTACTATGGACTTCAACTTGGGCAGTGTGCTCAGTGAAGTCATTGTGGAGGGAAATGTTGAAGAGCAGCTTCCTGAACTTTGCAGGAAAATGGACAAGTGTCTGGACTACTGGATGGATTTTGTGGACAAACAGAGATCCCATCATTACTATCTGAACTACTTTACAGCAGAACAAATTGTCTACCTATGCAGTGAGCTGACTCAGCAAAAAGTGACCATTCTAGAGGACCAAGTTCTGATGATGCTGTCCTTTGTCAAGCCAAATTGTACAGCCTCAGATTTGAGGCAGGTGTGGCATGTGCTCCAGTATGAAATTCTCACTAAACCACAAGAAAAAAATGAAGATGTTGAATTTCAGACTTTTATAGTGCCAGGAAGTGTACAGGGAATCCCAGATTTCACTGAGAAGTTGGATCCTCTGCCAAGTCTAATGGAACAAGCAACTGGTCCTCAAAAATTTGAATTGATATGGAATGCATACATGAAAGACATGAAGAATTTTCTTCCACACATTCTTGATATGACAAGCCTTGGAAGACTGCTGGAAATACTGGCCAACAAAGATGATCAGAGTGAGGAAGACATTTCTGAAGAGAATGAAGAAAAATGCATAACAAGGGAGATGCTTCAAGGCTTGGCCACTGGCAGTCCAAACCTTATTGTCTGCCCTCATGATGATGTCCTTACATCTTGCATCTCTATTTACATGAATAGTGAACGTCAGGTACTACCTACTTATGATGAAGTCCTCTTGTGCAACTCCTCAACACCGTATGAGCAAGTGGAGCTGTTCCTCAGACGCTGTCTCACTGTGGGCTATAGAGGGCAGAAAATATACTCTCTACTGTATGGAGATTTGCTGACTTATGATGTGAGCTGCAAAGTTGAAAGCTTTTTTCAACGGATGAAAATGCAGAGCAGAAAGGACTACAGACTTGTCATCATCTGTAGTTCAGACAGAGAACATGCCTACCTTCCCTCAGCCTTTAGCCAGTATAGACTGCACATGGTTCCCCGGGAGCCATTGACTGCAATACAGAACTACCTCCGCCACCACTACATTGTCCCAAGAGATCAGTGCAGTGCTGCAGCTGTATTCAAAGACAGACTGTGTGTTGGAGTGGTGTCATCCAAAAGAGCTGGTGTTGGTGCGTATATTTAAAGTTGCATGCTTCAGATTATTACCAGCAGTGAGGGTCTAAAATGCCAAATTGTTTTATACTTGGTATAATGACTACAGTTGTCAAAATTCCAGGTAAATCTCTCTACATGAAGAGGCTCTATGAAAAACTGAAGCACTCAACCAAAAAGCCCTCGGTGATGAAATGCATTCGTTTGACTGAAACAAATGTTGATGAGAATGTCATCCTGCAGTCTCTTCTCAACAGCCCTAAGAAGAAGGAACTCACAATTTTTCATTTCGATGTCACATCATCGGTAATAAATAAATCTCTAATACAGATGATTGGCTTTTGTAATTGATGAGTTATGATAATACATATTAAGACTCATTCTGCCTGTTTTTAATGCATTTGTTTCACGGTCATTGTACAGGTGCAGAAAGGTCTCCATGAATTTCTTTTCAAACTGCTGATTCTGCATTACCTGATGGACTCTGAGGGGAAAATGTGGAAGTGCAGCAACAGACAGCTGTATGTCACTGAGATTTTGCAATCAACTCTGAGGCCATCTAGAATTTCTTCATTGCAGGTAAGGCTATCAAGTTATGAAATTTTATAAATTATTTAATTTAAAACATTTTTTGCCTTGTATGGCATTCTCAAAATCTGTTCTCTTCCTAGGCTCAAACTGTGAACAGCTCATTCATAGATTTGTTCCCAAACATTTTCTGCCGACCGCCTAAAGAGGTCCTAATGCTAGAGATGAGGAGGCAAGAAGATCCCACAGTTGTGGGCCCTGATGACCCACTGATGGATGATCAAGAATTCAGGAATGAAGCCTTCCAAAGACCATACCAATATCTCACACGGTTCCATAACCACCAAGACCTTGACGCCTTCCAATATAATGGTGTTGAAGGGTCACATGTGGAATGTCTACAGATGCTTCTCATGAATTGTGGCATGATGGACCCATCCTGGGCAGAATTAAGGAATTTTGCATGGTTCCTAAACCTTCAGCTGAAAGACTGTGAGTCATCTGTTTTTTGTGATGCTACTTTCACTGGAGACACACTCAGTGGATTCAAGACTTTTGTGGTAGACTTCATGATTCTGATGGCTAAGGACTTTGCAACTCCATCACTCAGCATCTCTGACCAGAGTCCTGGAAGACTACAGATGGACCTGACTGGTGTCCGTGATGAAGACTTGGCCCCATTTCTGATTAGAAAGAGATGGGAATCAGAACCACATCCATATATCTTCTTCAATGAGGATCACGTGTCCATGACCTTTATTGGTTTTCATCTTCAACCTAATGAACAGAACTTTGTGGATGCTATTGATCCTGCCTCTGGAAATGTGATAAAAAGAAACATCATGACAAAGGAACTGTATGAAGGTCTGAAACTTCAGAGAGTTCCCTTCAACATTGACTTTGATCACCTACCAAGAGGGGAGAAAATAGAAAGAATCTGCAATGTTCTTGGAATCCAGTGGCCTCTTGACCCTGATGAAACATATGAGCTTACCACTGACAACATACTGAAGATGCTGGCAATCCATATGCGGTTCAGGTGTGGTATCCCTGTCATCATCATGGGAGAGACAGGTTGTGGTAAGACCAGGCTCATCAAATACCTTTGTGAACTGCAGAGGAGTGGAGTGGCCACTGAGAACATGAAACTGGTCAAAGTGCATGGAGGAACAACTTCAGATATGATTTTAAACAAAGTCAGAGAAGCAGAAGCCGTTGCCTTTATTAACAAACAAGACTATGGATTTGACTCTGTCCTCTTCTTTGATGAGGCCAACACTACGGAGGCCATCAGCAGTATTAAAGAGGTTCTCTGTGACAAGACAGTTCAAGGAGAAAGTTTGGCATCCCACTCTGGATTACAGATCATTGCAGCATGCAACCCTTACCGAAAGCACACAGATGAGATGATTCAGAGATTAGAATCTGCTGGCCTTGGGTATAGAGTTCGAGCTGAAGACACAGATGAAAAGCTTGGGTCCATACCTCTCCGCCAGTTAGTGTACAGAGTTCAGGCATTGCCTCCAAGCATGATCCCTCTTGTGTGGGACTTTGGACAATTAAATGATCACACAGAGAAAATATACATCCAGCAGATTGTGCAGAGAGTAGTTGTGATCAAAGCAATCTATGCAGATTACATCACAGTTATCACAAATGTTCTTTCAGCCTCACAAAAGTATATGCGAACACGAAAAGATGAGTGCAGTTTTGTCAGCCTGAGGGATGTGGAGCGCTGCATGCAGACTTTTGTGTGGTTTTATGAAAACCATCCAATGCTTTTTGAGGAGCTTGAAAAGTTTGAAAGAAATCAAAATGTTGACAAGTCTGAAAGACACCAGAGATACCAAGAAGTTCGAGACCCTGTACTGTGGTCTCTGGTTATGGCCATAGGTGTGTGCTACCATGCTTGCCTAGAAGACAAGGAAAAATACAGACGGAAAATCTGCAAAAGTCTACCAGAAGGATACAGCCCAGTGAAAGTGATGCAGGAAATCTCACTCATGCAGGATCTCCTTTTGAGTGGTGTGCCATTGGGGGACACTATTGCAAGAAATGGTGCACTTAAAGAGAATGTCTTCATGATGGTGCTCTGCATTGAGCTACGAATCCCCCTTTTCTTGGTTGGAAAACCTGGAAGCTCAAAATCTCTGTCTAAAACTCTGGTGGCAGATGCAATGCAGGGTCAGGCTTCTCATGCTGATCTCTACAAAAGACTTAAGCAGATTCATTTGGTGTCCTTCCAGTGTAGCCCTCACTCAACACCAGAAGGCATCATAAACACATTCAAGCAGTGTGGTCGCTTCCAAGAAGGAAAGAATCTGAATGAGTACATCTCTGTTGTGGTCCTAGATGAGATTGGATTGGCTGAGGACTCCCCCAAAATGCCACTGAAAACCCTGCACCCACTGCTGGAAGAGGGGTGTATTGATGATGAGCCACTACCACACAAAAAAGTTGGATTCATTGGCATCTCCAACTGGGCCTTAGACCCTGCAAAGATGAACAGAGGCATTTTCGTCTCCCGTGGTGACCCTGATGAGAAAGAGCTCATTGAGAGTGCTAAAGGTATATGTTCATCTGATGCAATGGTATTGGAGAAGGTCAGGGATTTTTTCAAACCCTTTGCCAGGGCCTACCTGAAAATCTGCCGTAAACAAGGGAAAGGGTTTTTTGGCCTGCGTGACTATTACAGCTTGGTGAAGATGATATTTGCAATGGCCAAGTCCTCTCAGCAGAAGCCAAGTGCAGAGAAGATTGCAGAGGCAGTGCTGAGAAACTTCAGTGGCAGAGATGATGTAGACGCAGTTGATGTCTTCATCAGCAGGTTGCACATGACACCCAACCTAGAGAGCATCAGTGCCACTGAGTTGGTGAGACAAAACATTTTGGCAATCGGACAGGAAGAAGAGTGCCGGTACTTGCTGGTTCTAACTAAAAATTATGCAGCTCTGCAGATCCTGCAACAAACCTTCTTCTCAGAAATTGGTCAGCCTGAAATCATTTTTGGCTCCAGTTTCCCCAAAGACCAAGAGTATACTCAAATATGCCGTAACATCAACAGAGTAAAGATCTGCATGGAAACGGGTCAAACTATTGTGCTTCTAAACTTGCAGAACCTTTACGAAAGTCTCTACGATGCTCTCAACCAATACTATGTCAGCTTGGGAGGACAAAAGTACGTGGATCTTGGACTGGGAACTCATCGTGTCAAATGCAGAGTGCACAAAGACTTCAGGCTGATTGTCATTGAGGAAAAAGAAGTGGTCTACAAACAGTTCCCAATACCTCTCATCAACAGGCTGGAGAAACATTACTTAGACATCCACACCGTCCTTACAACTGGACAGAAGACAATTGTGGATGAGTTGGAGAGATGGGTGAAACAGTTTGTGTCACCCAACAGTCAGCATGCAGTTGTGCCCCAGATGTACAAGTACTTACCTCCTGATGTCTTCATTGGCTACCACTCAGACACATGTGCTTCTGTGGTTCTTCAAGTAATAGAGAAGCAAAAAGAGGACATGGAAATCTCAGATCCTGAAAGGAGAGTGCTGGATGAGGCTAAACTGATACTGCTGAACTGTGCTACACCAGACTCGGTGGTGCGCCTGGACTGCACAGGTCTTCCCATAGTGGAGAGTAAACATCTGGCCAGGGTCTACTTTGAGGAGCTGAATAACAGTTGTTTGGCTGACTTCATACTTGCTCACACAAAGCAAGATGTCCACTGCTGGTCATCCTTCACAGAGGTGAATTTTAAGTTGTTAAACACAATCAACCTCAAATATAGCCCTCTGTCACTTACTAAGTCCTTAATAATTCTAATTTTAATACACAGGTGACAACATTCTCCAGACTTCTGACAGCATCTGACTTGGAACCGTTGGAAGTGGAGCTGCACTGTGTGGAGCTTCTCTCGCTCCAACAGTTTGACACAGAAAACTCCTTTCTCAAGAAGATCAGGTATGTTGCTAATAATTGGGTATTGGATATTAATTTAATGATCTAATGATTACAATGTTTATTCTTACAGAAACTTAAAAGAGACATAACATTGGGTAAATCATGGTGCAAGGAGATAAAGGATTACTTATTTACTGTGAATATTGGTAAATGTAATGTGTTGAGTATGATTTTCAGAATTTGGGATAATGTAAATTAAAATAATAAAATTATGGTGTATTTATAGTGAAATAAAATTTTAATGAAACTGTAACTTATGTAAACACAGTAACTGTTTTACACAGACTTTTTAAAAAAGGCAGTGTGTTGCTCGACTCTGGCTTTTAGATAGATGGACATAGGGTTCACAGTAATTTGAGGCATTTACTATGTTACATCAGAATATCCAAGTGTCATTACATGTAAACATTTAATGTTAATGATCAGTTGGGTTAATGAGTGTAACTACAGTACAATGATAGTGTGAATTTATACATTCCTATACATTGCTTTGATTTTACTTTATATTTTATTATTTCCATCTGACATCATCAAATCTTTTGTCTTCTAGGAATTTCCTTACCAGAAGTAATGCCTCCTGCAACAAAATCCTCATCATTCAGTGTGATTTTGACGAAGGCTCTCACAGTGCCAATCTTATTGCATCTGCAAAGTAGGTCCAATATTTCCTGTCTAATAAGTATGTGCAGCAGTGTGGTTTTGCCATACTGAATTTTGCCGTTTGTTGTTAGGTATTCATCCATAAATGAAGTCCACAAGATGAAACAGGAGACCACAGAAAACAAGGTGTTTGTCTACTTCATCACGAAACTGCCAAGAATGGAAGGAGGGACTTCCTATGTTGGGTTTCATGGAGGTACGATGAAGAGAACTTGTGAATCTAAATTTGGAGTCACACTTGTTTTGAGTGGATTTGACAACAAAAATCTGAGCCATTTTAATATTTACAGGTCCCTGGAGATCAGTTCATATCGATGACCTCAGAAGGTCAAAAGATATTGTTTCAGACATCAAAGCTTTGCGAAACATGACCATCAGTCAGATGTTTGAAAAAAAGAGATGCAAGCCTGAAGGTAATTTAATGATAATTAATTCATAATGATTGGTAGTTGGATCTTTTATTGTTTCTGACAAAATATCTTTTTTGCAATAAAATTCTTTTGTTGTGGCACTGAATTACAAAAATTGTTTATTTACAGCCATGGACGTAGATGACATGTACACTGAGAACGAGCAAGGTGAAACAGAGCTTGAAGAAGAAACAGTGAGTAGACCCAAAAAATGTTTCAGAGAGTTGTGGTAGAAACTTTTTTTTACCCTCACCTGAATTGTAATACAGAACATGATCATGAATATGTAGAGAGAGTTTAATGACCCAAGGGCATTTTCAGCCTGTTTGGTTCATTGTGTAATTTCAAAAATACATGGAAGTCAGGCACAAAAAAGGTTTTGAGTTTTTTGTTATGTTTTCCTCCACAAAAATATGCTTTTTGTAATGAAGCAGTTTTGTTTGTGCACTGTTGTATTTTTTGTCCTGGCTCATTTGTGTCACTGATTCATAATGTGCTTGTCCTGCTGCAGGGCTGGGAGAATGTTATGGACACCACAGCACTAGTGCGCAGCTGTGTGCAGAGTGCTGTCGGCATGCTGAGGGATCAGGTAGACAGTGGCTTACGCAGTACCAGAAGAGTGGAGATCCTACTGACCCTCCTCAGTAACAATGACCGCATAAAAGGTAATATGATCAATTCTTTTTGATTGTCAGTTCTTTTTTGCTCTCACACATTATATCACTCATGTTAGGTTGTTTTCTGTTCCTTATCAGGTGAATTTCTGCAATCTGTCAAGACGCACCTTCACTCCTTGTTGGTGACTCATGATGGAAACACCTTTTCTTCCATCAAAAGCAACTGGGTCATTAAGGAGGCCTCCAACATTGATGCCTTGCAAGAAGGAGGAACATTCAGGTATAGACTACTTTCATGTAATACCTACTTTTCTACATTTTCACCACAGCAGTGAAAGGTGTAATACAAGATTTATGTCATGAAGGCAAGCAGTGCAGCCATGTTAACATTTGTTTTCTGGTCATAACAGGCATACCCTATGGAAGCGTGTCCAAGCTGTGGTCATTCCCTTCCTGGCACAACTTGTCTCAGTCATAGACCGTGACCGAAACTTGGACATCCTGCTAGATAGCAACTGTAGTGAAGCTGTTAAACAGCTGTGGTTGGATATCTTTAGTAATGATAAACTGTTGGATGTTCCATACATGAGACCGGACCACAAGTAAGTGGTGTTAGAGGTGCAATTTCAATAAAGGGGACCATTTTTATTTACTATTTTGCACACTGCATACTTCTGTATTCTTTGTTTTTTTCATTATTGTCTCCCCTGGTATCTCGTTCTGTATCACAGCTCCGAGACGAGGACCATCCTTGTGCAGAACTACATTTCCCTGCACAGTAACCTTGGCTGCACCATGCCTTTTAGTTGGAGGATCAAAGACTACCTGGAAGAACTCTGGGTTTATGCCCTTCAACATGAAGGTAATGGCCCATGGAACAGGGGTTTTCATGGATAGGTATTGAATCATTATCAGTTCTGTATTTTTTAGAGCTTGACTGATACTGGATTTTAGGGAGTTAAAAAAAAATTCCAATATCAATATATTGGACAATATATACATAAACAAGCATTTTTTGCAGTGATCCCCAAAATGTGTTTATCAAACACTTGTGACAAAAATATGTTATGTAGACAGGATATGCTATAGTTTAACAATAAACTTTATTGTGCAAAATGACATCAGTGCACTGATGTCAAATAAACTTCACTGGGAATTTAATAATTACAAATGAATATAAATTAAAAAACACACACAAGGATCAAATATTCATTTCTAAATTACACAAAGCATCTTCTTCTCCAATATGTTCTATAAATAAATAAATTCAAGTTTCCATATTAGCGTGTATTGGTCAGCGTATCTGTGATGGACCAACATCAGCTGATAAAATCGGCTGACTGATATATCGGTTGGGCTCTAGTATTGTTTGTTATGCCTTTTTCTCTTAATTAGTGACCTTATTTGTCTGCTGATAGGCCACACCCAAAGTCAGTTCGAGGAGTTCTTTTGGAAGACACCGCTGGGCAGATACATTGCAAAAGCAGACGTGGAGATGCAGACAGAGTTTTTCCACCGATACCTACAGGACTTCATCTCCATGACAATGACTGTGTCTTCCCAGGAAGATCTTAAGGTTTTATTTATTAATGGATTTTTTCTATGATTCCCTTAGGTTTTATGTTTTCAGATCCTGTTTGTGAAATCTTTACAGTAAAAGGCTGCATGTGCTAATTCATATCATCTCTCTTTGTAGCTCCTGTGCGCAGCTCTGAACTGTTGTGTCAGTGAGCTGCGATTGCGCCACAATGCCATGGATAAGGAGGTGACATCACTTCCATGGGTCCATGCTGCTTACCATGAGTTCAAGAATCGACTTCAAAACCTCTCCAGAATGATCTGCATGGAGCCCCAGGTGACCCAGGTCCTCTTGAGGAACACTCATGCTAGAGATGGGACAGAACTGGTGAGCCTCTGCAACAGAACTTTAAATGCTTTTCTTTTTTCCCACTTCATTTTCAAAAATGTTTGTTATTTTGGAATGCACGGTATTTTAACATGTTGAATTCATTTATTTTTGGCAAGATGTTTTATGTTTTATTTCATGTTTTTACTTGCTGTTTGTCTAGGCTTGAACGTGTAGTGATCATATTCCTCTGTCTCCAAGGTTCTAGATGTGTATTCTGGTTTAGCATGTGTGGAGTACCTAGAGCCCCGGGTCCTGGACACCGATGTCAACAGACAGGCTTGGCTCAGACAAGTCAAAAAACTCCAGGTTGCCATTGAGCTGATCTGCTCCGAAGACAGCATGAGGCGCTACGGAGAGAGGAGCAAGGCAATGGTCTGTCGAGTCCAGTAAGTCAACCTTCATCAGAGATATTCTGTTGTTGAAGTGGTACACCTGTACACGCTGAACTTTTTAGCGGCTGCGTTAGTTTTTAGTTTGATGGTCACCTTATTATTTCATGGTTTTGTTTAGGACTGGATGGAACCGAATCTTTTCCCTCTCTCTTTTTGTTGAGCACATGCTGCTGGGCATTGAGGAGGTCGAAAAGAAGCTGACGCCTGTAGTTTTAGAGCACACACGAAGGCTTAGCCAGGTTGGTGTGGTCTGATGATAAAAGATTTTCTTTCTATGGGATTAATAATCTTAAAATTACATCCACAATAATGTGCTACCTTTCTTCTCCCATCAAGGTATTGGAGAAGAATTCAGATCTCAAGACACAGAAGTCATTTGAAGCAGTGATCGGTGTACTCAAAGCGTGCAAAGATGGAGCCGTCGAACATATCTTCAGGTACAGATTCGTCTCTATCCCCTCTGCCATGTTACATGCTCTCCTTAGTGGATGTTAGCCTTTAATGCATATATCATCTATGTAGGTTTGGTCTGCAGCTGTGCCCTGTGTGCATGGGAGACCCCCAAGATCCCCTGTGCCTGCCGTGTGAACACATCTACTGTGTGGCCTGCATCAAACAGTGGTTGGCCCCTGGTCAGATGTACTGCCCCCTCTGCATGCAGCCAGTGCCTGATGACTTCCACATGGGTCCTTCAGAGGACATAAGGTAGGGCACTGCATCAAAATATAAAGCAAACATATCTTTGATGAACTTTGAGTTAAAAACACAGATTAAGCCTAATGCAAGAGATGAATTAATGCCATATATGTGTGCATTCTTTTTTTCTGTATGAAGTTTTCTCTTAATTGTGATTAATTAAAGATGAACTTGTGTGTGTTGTATATATCAATTAAGAGATGCCTAAGTAGACTACATATTATCTGTATTATTACCATCGTTTCATTTGGGAAGCCTCTTATCTTTGATCTGGCACTATAGTCCCTAATTTTATCAAATTTAGCTTATTAATATATATACTTGGTTTGAACCCTATCCTTCTGCATCACAAACTTGAAATAAATCTAAAACAAAAATATTCTTGATAATCTGTTGATTTCGGGTGTAGGGCCTGATTTATGCCACACAGTGGTGCTCACATCAAGTCAGCCTTGACACCCATGGCCTCCTGCAAGATGTGTAGTGAGGTGGTGAATATGAAAACAAAAGTGTGTCCACACTCACAGCATTATATGACAGTTCTGACGATACTCCCTTTTTACTCTTCATACCCCAAATCCCACAATATGTTTGCCATCAGTTTCCTATGTAAAACAAGGGCTGCATACAAATAAAATCAGTTAGATATGAATTGTTGAGGCTCACCCCACAAAAAATCAACAGTGACAACAAAAAGGAAACAAACAAGCATCAAATCCAATCTGTCACTGAATGCTTGGAATGACCAGCCTTGTTTCTGCTCATACGTGCTCAAACGTAACACAAACAAAACCATTTTTGAGACATCATCATAGTAGATGACACTTGCTGAGAAATATTTCAAATGTCAATTCAACAGATTTACATCATTTTAGCATGGAGAGAGCTCAGATCATCAGGATGCGTTGTTTTTAGATGCCAACACTTTTCATCAAACTCATCTTTTGATATAAAACTCTTAATGATTAATGATTTGATAGAAAAGCAGAACAGTCTAAATCATTTTAGATTTTGTTAGGTATATTTTAAAATGTTTTTCAATTGATGCCATACAGGCATGGTGCCAATTCAGTCTTTGTATACTGTTTTAGCTGCAGCTGAAATAAAGGTGCAGGGTACATGTACATGTTTTATTATGAATAACTCATATCCGTGGCTCTCTGTCCCTGTAAATACCAGTGTGAATGTGTCTTTTGATCAATATGAGGGAAGCCCTGCGTAACCTTGTTGTCACTGTTGTTTTGTGTAGGAAGCTCATCCTCCAGCACGCTCGGTTCAGGAAGCAGTGCAATGCTTTCTTCATTGAGCTGGTCTCTACTGTGTGCTTCAAGGACAACTCTCCCCCCTGTCCCGCCGTCATACTTCATTTGCTGTCCTTCCTCATGGTCGAGGCCAGCGCTGTCCCCATTCTCAGAGGTGTGTCTGCCTCCTAACCCTGTCCACTTGTGTATGTATACACACGTCTCTGCATGTACAAATTTTGCTGTTGGTTTGTGGCTTCTTAATTGTTTTTGTGTGTGTGTGTGTGTGCGTGTTTTTGTTTTGTTTTTTTGTTTTTTTTGGCAGTTAATCGACAAATTCTGACAAAGGTGCTGTCTCCATTTGATGACTCTGTGGATAAAAATCCAGTGGTTCGGTCAGTAGTGCTCAAACTCCTGCTGAAATACAGGTGAGTAGCTAGGGCTGTACATTGGTGAGGGCCTCCTTGTTGGCAGTATTTATGTTTTCATCATTTTTACAAGTGCCTGTAATCTTTCTTTTATTTTTGAAGCTTCGATGACGTTAAAGGGTACCTGCAGCAGCATCTCACCGCAGTTGAGCAGACCAACATCTTGGAGGAGAAGGACAAAACTGAACTTTACTCATTGTACATTAACTGTCTGGAGGTATGCATGGATGCAAACCTAGCATTTTGAGTAGTGCCTTTGCATTATTCAGTTAAA
Organism: Myripristis jacobus; assembly: GCA_900302555.1. Lineage (NCBI taxonomy): Eukaryota > Metazoa > Chordata > Actinopteri > Holocentriformes > Holocentridae > Myripristis > Myripristis jacobus. The sequence goes on along the minus strand of OMLB01008995.1, from coordinate 40,858 downwards.
TGTTCCAGCTTAAAATTCAAATATGCCAGTCACATATTTATATTGTAGGATCTTGCATAATCATTCAGCCTTTTTCCATAGTATGAATTTCTTTTTGCCACTCTTTTATAAATGTAGGATTCCATGTTTGAGAGGTTGCAGTTTCGAACTGCAGCAGAGCAGCAGGCTTGTCTTCAGGATGAAACGGCCTTCCTGACTGATTACCTGCAATCAGATGCTGTTTCTGCAAACAGAGCCACTGTAGAGTATCTGCAGCAGGTGGCCAGGGTGCGTATGGACTTGGATATGGCTGCTAGCCTGCTTGTGGAAAAACTGACTGGTGCAGGTATGTAAATCAAGTACTGTATGCATTTTTCACAACTCACACTTCTTTAATAGTCAACATATTATCACAGTAATTTCAGTAAGTCTTTTTTATCGAAAAATATCACACCAAATCAGTGATTTCATTTGGCAGAGACTTCATTTTCTCTCATTGCTGTTCCAGGAGCTCAGCAGGGTGGGCAAAATGGATTGACAGCCTTCCTCACAAGTGTGGTGGAGTTGTGTAGGCGCAGTGGGAATAACTGGTATCGTGTCTACCTGATCCGCAAGATCTGCAGCCTGCATGGAGTAGAGTTTGTCCATAAACTCCTCAAAGTGAAAGATGTGCACTGGCTTTTCCCTGAAGAAGTTCTGCAACAGGTACTTTTATCCACATTTTTGTTCTCAGAGTGTTCATATGAAGGAAAAGCACTTTTATCCACATTTTTGTTCTCAGAGTGTTCATATGAAGGAAAAGCACTGTTACTGCGTAATACTTGCATGTATCAATCTGTTTTGATTTTATCACCTACACTTTGATAACGTGTTACCTCAAGAATGAAGAAGGCAGCCCCATAGACCAGTATCTTGTGTGTGGAGAAGACTACAAAACTATCAGAGATACTGTCGCAAAGGCAATGATAGAGGGCAAAGTGGTTGGACTGGACGAGACTTGCGAGGTAATGTTGTGCCACTTTTTTCTTTATACCTCATTGGCCAATGTCAGATCACGTGACATCGCTTGTGTCATACTTTCTGTTCCCTCCGGTTACGTAACCGGAGGGTTCCCGGTTCATTCCCCGGCTCCTCCAGAGTGTGTCGAAGTGTCCTTGAGCAAGATACTGAACTCCTCACCGCTCCTGATGGACAGCTAGGCGCCTTGCATGGCAGCCTCTGCCATCAGTGTGTGAATGTGTGTGTGAATGGGTGAATGTGAGGCAAAAACATTGTAAAGCGCTTTGAGTGGTCAGTAGACTAGAAAAGCGCTATAGAAATGCAGTCCATTTACCATTTAGAGAGAGAGAGAGAGAGATCAAATTCGCCAGCTGAAAAT
>OMLB01008995.1:7984-39481 GCA_900302555.1 Myripristis jacobus | reverse complement strand
TATTTGTGGGCGGCGTGGCTCAGGAGGTAGAGCGGTCGTCCGGTAACCGGAGGGTTCCCGGTTCGTTCCCCGGCTCCTCCAGAGTGTGTCGAAGTGTCCTTGAGCAAGATACTGAACCCCTCACCGCTCCTGATGGACAGCTAGGCGCCTTGCATGGCAGCCTCTGCCATCAGTGTGTGAATGTGTGTGTGAATGGGTGAATGTGAGGCAAAAACATTGTAAAGCGCTTTGAGTGGTCAGTAGACTAGAAAAGCGCTATAGAAATGCAGTCCATTTACCATTTCTGTTATTGTGCATTTTAATTTGGCAATCCTGTTTTCAGTTTACAAGCTCTTATTTGTTTTCTGTCTGTAGGGACGTAAGTGCTTGCCACAGAGGACAACAGTTTACCTTCTCTTGGCATTGTTCAGAGAAGTCACCACTCTCCACAGAGCAGCCAATGCTAACTTCCATCCCAAGCCTGAGGTAGATCTTTACTCCACTACCTAATCTCATATAATCTCATGTAATCTGTAAAATGTTAACACAAGCATGTTTGTGGCAGTCTAATCCTTCAGTTTGGCCCTTTTAGGCAGGTGAGGGCAATAGATTTCAAGTACGCACCACCATCATCTCGCCAAACCTGCCTCAAAAAGGAGATCCCATTTTCTCCCAAGCAAAAAGGATTGTGATTTGTTAGGACTCCAGCTACAAGAAAAACAGCGGAATAAAGTGCAGTTTTATGGGTATAAGGAGCTGAATATGGACATATGACAGCTAGCAGTTACTTATGTTTAGAAAGCCTGTTATATTTGGTGAGGACAAACCAGAGCTTTGACAGATGCTACCTATTTCTTCATGTGTTTTTCAAAAACAACCAGAAAAGATGTACTGCAAAAGACCTTGCAGTCTTAAAGGTTTTCATCTTTAATGTTTTCTTGAGTGAGCGAGGTAGATACCAGTGTCTGTCTGCTGCAGTCTGAGGCAGAGCAACATCTTGTTACCAAAATGGTTTGTACCTTTGTTCAAACCACCAATTTAGATATCTTCCATCACCAATATTTGTAATAATGCTTGTTTTGCCAATGAATGAATGAATGCAACTCTCAATGAAATTATTTCCCCAAAGATGGCTGGCAGGTGGACAATTAGAAACTGTAGAATCCCCTACACAATGCTGATTCTACTAATTTATTCTACTGTTTTTTTATCCATCTATCTGCAACTACAGCAGTTGCAAGCCCTCATGGCATACATCCAGGCTTCCAGGGTCCTCGCCAGGCCAGAGTTGAAGGCCTTCGCCACAGCCTTAGTGACCAACCAACTGGGGCCACTGACTGTTCATCCTGGGGCCTCTGGTACCCAGTGTGTGATAGTGGAGCTAGCTGTTCATCTGGCTGCTGTTTTGATTTGTGGAAACCAGGGAATCCTAGCTCCCCTGCAGCAACTGGCACTGGCACCCGCCAACATGCAGGTATGTTAATTGTCATTGACTTTCAGTGTTGGCAGCTCGGCCCCACCTTCACTTCACTAAATTGAACCTTTTTACTTTTGTTGGAGCAGAGAGCCTTCTTGCCCACCATGCCAGAGGACATGTTAGCTGTGGCTCAGCAAGCTCTCGGACATTTGCAGTGGTACCGTAAGTAACAGACAAGCTTTCAAATTTAGGTATTTCAATTAGAGGTAGTATGCACTTTTCATAATCAATTTTTTTTTACACTTCCCATAGATTGTCCAAATGGTCATCCCTGCACCATTGGTGAGGTATGTAACATTTAGTCTAGTTCACAATGAGTCTGCCAATAGTCTGTTTACATCGCCCCGACTAACAAGTTGTTTGATACATTGTTACTTTTTTAAATTTGGTTCAGCTGGCTTTCAGACAGCTCAAATAAAAGCGATAGGGTGTTCTCACTGACCAAATGAACCGCACCACGGGCGTAACGCACCTGAGTTAGATTCAACTGGACTAAAGACAGCTGCTGTGAAAGTGACTTAATACTATTAGATAACTATCTACATAGTCTATCCTTTTTAAATTCGCAACTGTTTTTTCTTCTCTAGTGTGGCCAGCCCATGGAAAGAAGCCGTTGTTTGGACTGTGGTGCTGAGATTGGTGGAGACAACCACAGACCTGTCCAAGGATTTCATGTTGTACAGCTGCAGTAAGTGGCTATTTAAATCACTAATTCAGAAAGAAAACTGGAACATAGTACTAAGTTAATTTGTACTTAATTGTTTTGCTGCCTTCCCACAGGGGTGACCGCACTCAGTCAGGCCACATCCTTGGTGACCCCAGCCGCAGGGACAATCCAGACATGCTGGACACAAAGAACATTTCTCCTGTAGCCTTCAACGTCGTCCGCATGCTCACCCACATGGCCATGTTGATTGGGGTCAGCAGCAATGCACAGGTAGCTTGTTCTTATGACAAAATAGGCAAATTGGAATATAGCAGAGGGTCAGTTTCCCAATCTCAATGTCCGCCCTAAGTCCTGAGCACTGAGCCCTCACAGACTTTAAGTGATGTCACCTGCATAATCAGCTCAAACGCCTGAGTGTGTGAGAGTGTAAGGGCTTAAAGGGGCGTAGATATGAGGAACGTGGGACAGCACACTGTGAATTCACTTTACCTTGAAGTCAACAGCAGCTGTTGCTTTCCAATGTAATTATTAGTACTTTGTTTTTATCCTTGTAACTTATTCCCTCTAACATAATCGTGTTAAGTCAACTCCTCGATAAAATCTCAATAAGCCTGAAAGTACTGTTTCAAATGCAGGACAATCGGATGTTAATTTGTAGGCATTAAACTTCTACTTATGTTTTTGAAGATATTCTGTGAAGCTGATTAAATATCTATTTTGATTTAATAATTGTGTTACCCCAATTGCTTCGAGTGGCATGAAGTCATGTTTATACAGTGAGTAATAACCAGAAAAATAACACTGGGAGGAAATCAGATACTATCGCTCAGTAGGAATTTTACTGGCATCAAAATTACTGAAGAAGGAATTCTATACTGCCGATTTTCTCAAAAAACATTTTTGGACTGAAACACTACACATTTCTTAATCCATATAACTCTGTATCGGGACTTCCAGTCCCGGTCATCCCAGTTTAGCATCACAACAAGATGGATTGTGGGGGATTCCCTAATGCAAATTCCAGTTTCCCAGTGGGACGGCCTGAACCCTCACAGACTCATCGGGAATGTGCACCAAAGTGTGTTAGTGCATAAGGGCGGACATCGAGATTGAGCAAATCAGTTTCAACTGCTTGGAGTATCCGTAGAAATGCCCGACCTTTGCAGCAATGCCAACATACTGATATTCTGGTATTAACACCAAATAGATGGCCAGGATGAGTCACTGATCTGCGGTATCTTTGTTTCTAGCCCATCAGCACCATAATCAAGCCCCTGGTCACTGACCCAGGAGCGTTCCTGTTTGCTCACCTGCTGAAGGACATGGAACATCTGACCAGGTCACTGGGCAAGGGGACAGATGACACGGTCAACGCTGTTCACCTGCTCATCAGCAGCCTCCTGGAAGTCCACCAGCCCCAACAGTGTAAGGGACAAATTCGGTTACAGACTTAAAAGCAAAATATCCCTTTGTAGTTTATGTTCAGTGGGGAAGCATTAATTATATTACATTAAATGGTATGGTGTTAGGATGTGGAAGTCTCTAAAAGTTTTTGTCCTAGCTTTACAAATGGTCCATGGTGATGAAATAAAACCTTTACTTCAGACACTTAAAATTATTGAAGTTGCATTGAAGTTTGAGAAGTTACAGAAGGGACTATGTCCTTTCTTCAAATGTGCTTCATATGCTGTTATCAATGTACAGCTTTTTCGTTGAGGCCAGCTGCCTCAGTTACATTTTGTCTGTCCGTGCCAACATTTTTGAGCACCCTAAGGTCCACAGTACCTCGAGTTCTACTTTTGAACACAATATGTTTTGTTTTTCCTCACAGGGCCTATTCCATATGACAATCTGCTCTCCACCAAAGAGGCCAGAAATGGATGGGAGCTGAGCATAAGCAACACCATCATCACACCTCAGCTGAAGGTAAAAATGCACCTTACTGTGTATTTGTTCCACCTCTGATTGCTCCTATTTGAAAGAGTTACAATTTATTTTCCCCTGTCATCGTCTCCTCCTCAGCAATTGGACAGACGACTAAAGGAAGTGAACACATATATCCGGACTGACTCTCGTGTCTCTGCCAACCCCATCATCAAGCTCATATCTGGGGATCCTTGTCTGTTCTTGGCCTCTCTTCCCAAAGACTCTCTGATTCATGGCTCAGCTGTGTGGAGTTGCAGAGAGAAAGTGTCTCTGCTGAGTCTCACCCACATTTTGGAGCAGCATGATGGCAAAGACATCCTGCCTGTGCTGTGGAGGTTTTTACATAGGGTAAGAAATAGGTGATGAAACAAAAGATTGCCACCATTTCTTAATGAGTCATAAAAGTCTTGCTTCTCAGGGCAGTTTTTTAAGAATATATTGTAAATGAAGGTGTCCTAGATATATTTTGGCGCACACTGTGCCTTGTCTGTGACAGTCTTTTAGAGAGCTAATTGTAGCCTATTCTACTAGGCTAAGCTCTGTCATCGCTGTTACTTACATACTAAGAGAGATTGATGATTGATCTAATTAGTCACTGTTATTTCTATCAGGAGGCAGAGCTGCGCTTGGTGAAGTTCCTTCCCGACATCCTGGCACTCCAGAGAGATCTGGTTAAAAAGTTTCAAAATGTCTCTGACCTGAGCTATGGCACCATTGCGGAGTTCCTCAACAGTCAGAAATCTGGTACTGGAAATAGCTTATCATCTGAACAGCTTGTTCTTACATTTTTCAGTGGCATAATCCCATATGCAAAATTACTTGTTCAGAACATTTTACATTTTTTCATCAGTTTTGTTAAAATGTGACCAAAAATGTTTCTTAAAATCTCCTCCATACATGGGTTTAGAACCCCTGATGATAATATAAAACGCCTCACAGAGTTAATGTATTATGGAGCTGAATTCTGTACTCTTTTGGATTAAATACTTTGTTTCTGCATTTCCACCCAGTTTCACTGAAAGCCTGGTATGAGAAATTCATCAAAATATTCTTGACAACATGGAATCAGCTCCGGGTGTCTTTGGCTAACAATGGTAAATACAAATACAAACCCCACCTCACATTTATCACATTATAGACTGACCTGTGCAGATCCCACACTAATGTAAAATATTGTCATTTAGGAGAGATTAAGATCCCAGATGAGCTCTCCCAGGAGGATCTCAACTTCACCAGTGACTTTAAGGTGCTCCTGCCACGGCGACAAGGCCCTGGCCTGTGCTCCACAGCCCTGGTCAGCTATCTCATCGCCCTGCACAATGACCTGGTCTACTGTGTGGAGAAACACACCGGAGAGGAGACCAGGTGGGGGCGCTGATGTCACATTTTACTCACTTGCACATGTTTGGCAGGAGGCACACTGTCATTAACTTTTGTAGAAGTAAGTTGGGTTAGACTCTCTGTACTTAACTCAGATGTATTCTAGTTTTTTATCAAGTTCACAAGGATTGATTGATTTGGAGACCAACAACATGATAGAAGGAAAACATTTGGATTTTTAAGTCATGGCTGCATAGGGAGTGACACACAAAACAATAACATACCAGCTACACCCCCAGTATTATAGAGCATATGTTGACTGTTTTTTTCCATCCCCAGCTACAAAGTGAGCCCTGCAGATCTGACTGACCTGCATGTGATCCGGTATGAGGTGGAGAGGGACCTTATGCCCCTGGTTCTGTCAAACACTCAGTACAGCATAGAGAGAGGCCAGGAGACCCTACATGAGTATGACTTGCCCAAGATCCAGCAGCAGATCCTCACCCGCTTCCTTCTGGGCAAACCTCTCATCACCCTTAATGTGAGCAAATGAAACATACCATATCCAATATATGACCCGGAGTAACTGACTACATCATTATTAAGATTATGTATTGTTCATGTCCGTGTCTCATCACCACAGGGCATCCCCACACTAGTGAACAGACATGACCGGAACTATGAGATTATTCTCAAGGATGTCAAAGGGAAAGTCATGCAAGTAAGTTGTGATGTTGGTAAATACGTCATGGGCTGTATTCAGAAATGATTACAGTTGTACACTGCATTCTAACTTACATGAAGCATGCTGCTGTTGAAGTTCCCCTATGGTAATATGCGGCCTGTGTCTGTGTGCCAACAGGAGCCTCTTCAGACTCTGACCCGGTTTACCCTGGCTGGGGAGCTGCAGTCCTACAGTGAGGTATGCGAGGCCCTGTCCACGGTAGAAGTGGCTCTGGGCTTCCTTGCCATGACCGGAGGAGAGCCCCACATGCAGCTGGCTTGCTACCTGGAGGAGGTGCTGCAGATGGGAAACCAGATGGCTCCACATATCCTCAAGGTCAACCTGTCTGAGATTGTTGCCAACTTGTACACAGACACACTGGTTATCTTAGCCTCTTGCACTTGGCCTCCTTTGGCTTGAGCACAGTGGCTAGATTGGACAGTTTTTGAAAAATGTTGTGTGTTCATATTGTTTTTATCTGCATAACATGAGATAACATTTCATGTCTCTTGCCCGCAGGCCTTGAGTATGTGCAGTCTGAAGCACTGTGTGGCCCTGTGGCAGCTCCTGTCTTCGCTCAAATCAGAAAACATGCTGCATCTAAAGAGGGTAGGGCAACACATAATACTACTGTAAAATGGACAAAGGAGGTGAAAAGTTGTATGAATGGTAGTAAATCGCTATGATTTTATTGTCAAATAATTATGGGGTTGCATATAGACAGTTATGTAACCGTCTAGATAACTGAATAAACTAAGAAACATATAGAGGCGAAGCACTTGAACCACCACATCATTTATACACTTGAAAATGTAATAACATCTTTTTTCTCTGCATTCCTTGTGTTCATCAGGATCCATTTGTGGGAATTTCGGAGAAGTACAAGGAGGCTCTGGGCGAGGAGGAGCGCCGGCTGCTGACTGTGTTTTTTTCCAAGAGCAGTGCTGACACCTTCCTGCTGGAGATGCACGAGTTCCTGCTGTTGGTTCTCAAGAACCCTCACGCACCTGATACCTACAAACCTGAGTGGGGGTAAGACAAAGATCCATGACATGGCAATTTTTATGTGAAGTGTTCTCATACCCGTCGTAAAAAGTCTTTTTAAATGTATGATGAAGAATTTTCTTCAGTTAAAGATGTGAAAAGGTTTTGACATTGATAAGAAAACTGGGATATAAAGTAGAGAGAAAAAAGTGTATTAACATATATTAACTTATGCTATACACTTTCATATGGGAAAGACAAAAACCATCTCAATACTTTTTTTTTGTTTTTTAAAGAGCAGTGATTGGTGGCTGAGATAGTACCAACCATTCACTTGAAGTGTTGGTGTGTGCATGCAAACTGCATACTCACAGATTTGAATTTAACCTCTCTAAATGTTTGAATTGATCGTACAAAAGTCCATCTACAGACAAAATGATGTGGCGTAAATCTGTAAATCATGTGGTGTAAATTATGGAGTTGAAATATGATGCCTCCGTTAATAACATCGTCAGTCAATAACTTACTTTTTTTTTAAATTTTCAACATTAAATTGGAATCCAACCATCCAACCCTCAACATGTGTAAATTGATACATTCTAGTGTTAGTTGGGGAGAAAAATTCCAACTCTGAAAAAAAAAAAAATGTTTTGAAGTGTAAAATGTGCTGCAGCCTTGCATTTGACATTGTAATTGCTGTAGTTACATCTTGGCAAATGTAAACGTGCCATTCAGCATCCCACGTGTGGCTGTCTTATTCACACCATCCAATCAAAGTTATATCTAAGAGCTGGCTACTAAACAACTTCATGTGCTCTGCAAGACAATAACAAGTCAACATTTAAACGAGGAAAGCAAAAAACGCTCACGATGCGAGGCTGTATCGGCATATGAGGCTAGAATGTGTGTGTGTGCGTGTCTGTGTTGTGTCATGCCAGTGACAATCTGAGGTCACAGACTGAAAAAGTGGATGTTTTTTCTCTTTAAAGCTTGAAAGACACACTGGTGTCTTACATGGAGCGCAAGGATCTGGACGTTCCCCCGGATGTGGAGAAGTGTTTCCCGAAGCAGATCTGCCTGTCCCAGTACATCGAAGCCTGGAAGTGTGTTGTGGCCTTAAAGCAGGAGCTCAGTCAGAGATAATGAAGATGAGTTGGTGATGGAGATGATTTTTTTTTTCTGCCTTTTTTCATATCATACTTTGCCATATTACATATCATTCAGTGGCCTCAGATAATGTTTACAGCCATGAATACAATCTATTTACAGTGAAATGTGTTAGAAGTGTTATATCGGGTGTTTTACATTCATATGCTTTTTTAAAGAGCACTGATGTTAAGCTTTAGAGTGCCACAGTGTAACTATGCATGCACAGTTCACATTTCAGCTCTTTCCCATTCAAAAAGGTAAACTTTTATGTCTGTAGACGATACAATGCACTCTCTTTTGAAGTTGAAAGAATTAGTATCCGTTCTTGTTTTGCATTATCTATTTTTCTAGGCAATTAATACTGTGTGCACAGTGTTTCCTTACTTCTGAAAATCTTTCAGCTTGCACTTTATTGCAATGTGAATTTCTCAGCAGCCATGGCAGCAGAGAAAAGGCACAATTCAGATTGAATTAGGCCTTAGACTCAGGTAAAAAAGTTGGTGTGTGGAGTTGTAATTCTGGGGACTGAAAATAAAATAAATCTCAGTCACTCAGCACTCACGAAAACCGTTGAGTGTTTGGCTTATTTTAACTTGAAAGAATTCCTTAATATTTTTTTTTGTTTTCTTTGACATATATAAAAGCTGCTGATTGCCTTTCTTTAACTTTTTAAAGTCTTTGTCTTAGAGATTACAAGGCATTTTGTGTTAAACAGTTTTTGTGTGTGTGTGTGGACCACATCTTTTATTTGCTTTTTTGTTGTTGTTTTTTTCCATTCCATATGTGTTTAGTGATATATGCAGACTTTGTTGAACAAAAAAAAAATTATAATGAGTACTTCTTACAGTTATTGCCTCAATTGTCTCTTTGATGCCATTTGTTCGATGTCTCCACTCCATGTCTGTTTCTGAGATCCAGGGCTATGGCCATAACCGAATAGCTCATCTCCATTGAGAATAAAATAATAGATACATCTAGGCAGTTTGCCTTGGCCTCTCTTGATCTTTGTTGGTTGTCACCAACTTAGCATGAATGCTAGGAATCTTTGTACATGGTAAATGTGCAATTGGTGGGCTTTGGTAAGATATTTCATTCTATTAAATCATTCAGATTCACAGACAAAACAGACAGAAACTAGGCTAGTTTTAATCTAATAATTTTTTTATGTTGGATATTGTACAAGAAAAAAGGAAGGCATGTCCAAAAAATTGTTCACCTCAGGTTGTGTCTTAAATGAAATTTTATCTAAACTAGCAGCATCTCTTTGTGTACTTTTTATGAGAAGTGTGTTACAGATGCTTCATACTTGCAGTAACAGCATTAGGTCACTTAAATTCAGTCATTAATGTATGGACCTGTTGCATCACAGCCAAAAGGCAAGGGACCTCATCCATGATGGAGTGCTCAGGAAATGCCTGTCTGCTTCAGGTTAGGTGACTTTCTGACCCTCTGTTGGTGGGAGCTCAATGTGTTTCTGATCAGGGTGATGGACATGATAAGGACAAGAGACCTACATTGCTGGGCAGCTCTTAAATTCAATTTCCTCAATACCAAAGCAGTGTTTAGCATAACAATGTCAAATGGAAGTAAATGGAAGACCTTCAAAAGTAAACCACGCCAGCGACCACCCCCTGGGTTGTCAGCAAGGCAGCTGTTACTGGAGCGGGTAGTCAATGGAAGTGATATTCAAGAGTGAAGATGCAGGCCAGAAACTTATGATCACAGGGATGTAGTGTTTCATCTTCCTGTCTCTTGGTGTAAAGTTTACCCGCAAGGATGGCAGGCTGAAAACCATGGCTGTCATCGGCAGATTCCATTCTTTTGTCCCTGAGGCTGACACCTTGGCCTTTCAAGCCTCATCCCACTGCTCATTAGCAAACCCCACTGTGGGAGTACTGTACATGGGGTAAAACTTACCCACAAATGGGCCATGAGGCGTGATTTACACAGCTCAGGCCTGCGGAACAAGCCTCACTGAGCAAGCTCAATCACTCTCGCTTCCACTTCTGTAGGCTTCAAAACCAGCATGCCGGTGACACAAAGACAGAATACAAAGACGCTAAATTGGTGCTCTGCTCGCTATTGTCTTTGTGCCCTTGATGAGGAGAAATTGGGGGCAAAAATGCAATGCAGCATGGGGCATATCTAATGATATTCATGGTTGATGGACAATTGGGATTGGGTCATGAGCATGAAGGTCCTCTGATGGACAAAACCGGATGATGGCCTGCAGCATTCTACAGAAATAATCGTTTTTATTTGCAGCAATCATGCAGCATGTGATGGTCACGCAGTCTTAGTTTTGAAGAAGTTGCTGTGCTTGGTTGAAAATCATGCCTCTTAGTCTCTTATTACTCGGATTACAGATTAGATTAAGGCCCCTCTTCCTTCTAAAACCTGTTGTACAGAGATCAGCATCTTGTTGTGGAGCCACTTTGGCTCCACATCATCGTCACTTCAGTGAGGAGCAACAATGACAGCCGTGCCAGGTCATCATTGTAATTAGGAATTCATTCTCTGACATGTCGCATTATTTAACTCTCTTGGTTAATAAAAGGAGCAAGTGTACCAACCAGATTTAAGCATTAAGGACTACACTGTGAAAATTACTTTCCTGAGACTGAAATCCACACACATTTAACACAAAATCAGCCTTACTAAGTTTTACTAAGGTTAAACCTATTGTTAATCCTCACTCCTCCACTTCCATGCTTCTCTTCTCTTGTAGATCAACTTCTGCCTGTCACAGATAAGCTCTTCAAGCCAGTAAAATTAAAGTGAAGTTCAGCTTTGAATTGTCACTGGTCCTTGATCTGCTGCAGCGCTTCCAGCTTAACCCTTCGCAAACACCCTCAGATATTCATCACGTTTACACCTTGGGGATCCAATATCATACTCTGGAGCTGACGCCAGCCAGGCGCTCTCAGCCGCAAGGGAGCTAAGATTTTAATGATTGTGGTATGAAATCAGTACCCTGAAATACCCCCGAGACCCCAGAAAGCACACACAGGCTACTGTATTTTCTATGGGGAATTACATGTGCTTTACTGGCAGTCTGGGAAAATGTTTTCTTTAAATTAGCCCTTCAGGGTGCTGCTGTTATTGCATTATTATCAAATTAGTGTATTTTAATTACTACGTCATAAGAAATGTATGTGGCAATAGGTCATGGTGGGATGAGAGCAGAGACTTAGTCCAAATTCTCAGGTTGCCCAGACTGCTCTGCAATGCTGAGATGAAAAAAAAAAGCTAGTCACTGAGCCAATGCAGCACATCTGTGAATTATATTAGCTAATTGTATGCACTTCTTGCACTCAACACTTGGGTTGTCCTCCAAGCACAAGGAAAAAATTAAGAGCACTGCCGCCATGTTGTTCTATTAAATATGTGAAGAGAAAATACAATTACTAGTTAAGTGGGAACATACCACATGGGATTATGGGGGGCACGGCGTTTCAAGTTTTCAGAGTGAGTTAATTTTTCACCATGCAGATTGAGGGGAAAACATGATAAAGCTTTACCTTGGTTTAATCAATATGGTTAACATTTGCTTTGAAATTTCACTCTCTTTGAGATTAGATTTTCTGACTGATTTAGTTTACCGTGGCATTTAACACCATCCAACTGTATGAACAGTCCAGAGCAGATTAACCCGCCAGCATATTCTGTAATTCATATCTTATCATTTTAAGATTTAGTATGTAGTTGTGATGTTCCCTTTTTAAATGTACAAGTAGGTGAAACGAGCCTTTCTGGCATCTCAGTTGTGAAATGTTTCACAATAGTCTCTCTTTTGGTTTTGCTTGCTCATTTAAAACTAGCAACTCCTGTCTCTGTTTGCCGTAAAACCTTGATTAAAGTATTTTGTATGTATGTATGTATCAAAAATCAAGGATTTTTCTTGATTAAGACAAATGGCTGTTTGTGCATGATGCCAAACTGTCCGGGTGGAGCCTGCTGCTCAATCCTCACCCTGGGCCAAGAAATCTGAACTCAACTTTAGCAGTTGCGTTACTGCAGCTTGAATTTCAATACCAAACTGTCTGCAAGAGGCAGACAGCTTTGCCCGTGTGCTCCACAGCAATAATACCACATACTGAACTGGACTGTTATGGTAAAATGAGAGGGTGTTTGAGAAGCCCAGAAATATGTCTAGCATTTCCCAAATAACAATAAGAAGTGGGGCAAGATAGGGTTGTGGTGTCAGGTACCGTGTTACATTTACAAAGTAAGAAGCCCCTGCTGCTCTCGCTGACTCTTGTTTTGGGAAAGCTGCAGACACTGGATACAATTATTGGGGCCAGAAGTCCTCCCCCCTCATTGCTCATCTGTCAGAATTGTATTTAGCTTGAAGGGAAACAGTTTGGCATACTGCGTCTCAAGGCTGGAGAGAAATATTTTTATAAGGTGATGAAACAGAAATGCTTTCTGCTGAGCCCAAATGCTAGCTCACCAGTGGACACGCAGAGCAAACCCTGCAACTTGATATGGCCCATGACTAGGATGATAGTTTTCATGGCTTCATACAGTTTACCACAAATCATAAATCAAACTCATGCTTCTATTCTATTCTATTCTGCTCTATTCTATTCTATTCTACTCTATATATGAAAAAAATGGAATAATAAATACAGAAACCTGGAGAGCTAAATGTGCTCAGAATATGTCTATGGAGAAATATGGGGGGAAATATGAATTAAAGTTTTAACAGAATGTCCAAAACAAATGCAATGGGACTGAGGCAAAGAAGAAATTAGTGCATAATATTTAACATCTGAACAAAATCTAAAGTATATGGCATCTGCATAATTATAAAAATAGATGTACATCTAAATATAACATGAATGAATATCAGTGCCTGTATGTATTTAAGCATTAAATAGGTGGAACCTTTATGGCAGTGTCAGTGTTCATGCAGCGTGTAACAGTGAGGGATATGGAAATCTGAAGGAATCTGCAAATCTGCCATATTCCCGTTAACAAGTCTTGAAAGCCCCACCAGGACAGAGAGTGTCCTGCAGTGTAGACACACATTGTGAAAACATTACATTCACTCACTTAGATAATATATGTACAGAATGTGCTGATTTGGATATATACATTACTGGCTATTTCCTTTTGGAAACTCCAGATGGACGATGGTAGGAGCTATATGTGCAGAAAAAGTGGGAATGTGCAAAAGACGCATGTTAATGGATATCCACCTTACCTAGGGGTATATCTATCATGTCAGCCGTGCTCAGAACTTCTTCATGTTGTATTCTTCCACTGGGGCCTCTCGTCACTTCCCAGCCACCCATCCCCGACCCCCCCGCGCAGTGTTTTCACCCTGCACCACGGGCCACAGCACTGCAAGGCAGGTAGGCAGGCAGCTGCTCCTCATTCTCCAGCTCTCCAGCGGATCCTCAGCAGTTCCCATGTTCCCAGAGGTTCCTGTGTGAAGAATTAGCACTTTAGTTCTGCTGCTTTGGGGCTTCACTCGGTGCACCACAGACCACACAGAGGAAAGGCAGAGGTGGTGCTGGGAGCCAAACAGGGTCAAATTTGGACAAAAGCTTGCCCAAATTTAACTGAAGAGGACTTTGGAGACGTATATGTAAGAGGAGTTCATTTGCAAAAACAGATCAGTTCCATTTCTGGGAAAAAAAATGAACTGATTTTGGCATCTAATATTTCATAATAACATACTTTCTGAGTGCAAAATGCAAACTGTTGCTGCAAAATCCAGTGCAGCCTCACCTTTAGCCTACTTGTATTATATTTTAGTTGATATTATCTGGAAAAAACTACGGTTTATAAAGATGAATACAAATAGAAATATCTCTTTTTGCAGATTTATGTCACCTCTCCACTCCTGTGATTGTGCATGTGAGGCCCCTGAAGCACTGACGCCTCTCTCTGTTCATGCTTCTGTCATCTTTAAATGCTCAAAGTTTGTAAAATCTTTGCTTTTGGTGACTCGAAAATGTCACTGAATTACTCTTCGGGGAATACTGTAAAGTTTCCATTCTTTTATCTTGGTGTGGTGGGGGTCTAGGTGCGAGGACCATAATGATGCGTTACATAAATCAAACAACAGAGAAATATTAGTATCTGTTTACATCAGAGTGAAAAATGCCAGCGCGTCTGGAACTCTCACAACAGAAAACTCTCCTTTGAAAGAGAGAAAAAAAACAGTTGCTGCCTGGCACAAAGCAAAGAGTGTTATATAATGCAATTACAGACTGTTCTCTCTCTCTCTCTCTCTCTCTCTCTCTCTCCCTCTTTGTCCCCTGTCTGTTTCCCTGTTTGTTTTCTCTCACACGCTTCTTTCTTTCTTTCTCTCTTTCTTTCTTTCTTTCTCTTTCTTTCTTTCTTTCTTTCTTTCTTTCTTTCTTTCTTTCTCTTTTCTCTGTCTTTCTTCTTCCTTACATTCTTTGTTATCTGACGACCCATTGGCTGTGAATAGATAATGACTGTGCAAGAGGTTTTGTTTACCATGGATACCAAAGAATTAGGGTGATTACTATTGGTGCCAGTGTTGTAACAAGCCAGGACGGCCTGTCACAGACTATGGAGGTGCTGACAGTTATCCTGTACAAGATTAGAGAACTTGGATTATAGGTTGTTTTTCCCCACCTGGGTGATGAGAGACTAACTAGAAGAAAACGCTGAATGTCACAATGCCAGGACCCTGAGAGAGAGCGAGAGAGAGAGAGAGAGAGAGAGAGAGAGAGAGAGAGAGGGAGGTGGACGAAGGGTCCTCGCTGAAAGAGGGAAAAAGCAACATTGGCTCGTTTGTGTACAATGGCTAATTCACTCATCTATTTTGTGTATTACGGTGGCCCAGCATACACAGCCTTGAGTGTGGAAATGAAATCACCATCTACCTTGACCCTTCACCTTTGTATTCCCATGATGCCGATGGAGCCCCATAGAGGGAGATGGTTTCTTCTCCGTCTCCTGTTAAGCTCTCCTGTGGTCAAGGGCCGACGCGGTGTTCAGTTTCACAGCACCTCTCTCCTTGGCCCCAGCACAAATACACAACACCCTCTCCTGTTGCACTTGATAATATTTATCCTCAATTATAATTCCACAGATATGGATTCTTGAGTGGAGTACAGTGGCAGCAGGCGAAGCAGAGTGGCCTTGAGCTCCCGACTAGGCCTTGCCAAGTTGGGCTGCAGCACGATCCCTGGAGGATTCATCAGTTGTGCTCTGCAGCACTGAGGCAAAATAAGCAATGTAGCCATTAAGAGCTCCAATGCAATGGGGAAACACTTGCCTGTATATTTGTCCATGCGATGGGTGCATGTGTTGCCATGGTGAAACCTGAACCCAGCTTAAATACACACGTAAGTGTCGCATGTGTGCTGGTCACTGTTCAAATAAATGAATGCAGCTCTGACAGAGCCCCAGCCCTGTTGGTCCTTGTTTGTGTTAGCCCCAATAACTGAGCTCTGTCAGAGATAAGTGTATTAATGACTTAAGTTGAACACAACGCCATAATCCATGAGGCCATAAATCGGTCAAGCGCATGCACAGTATACAGGTATGAGAAATGACGGCGTTCCATGCGGTGGAGACCTCGCTTAAAGACTCCCGTGGCTAGACTCCCCTTAATGGAGAGGCTGTCCTAGGTAAGAATGAATAATAGCCGGCGCGGAAACACCACTGTCAGGTTGTCGGTTTTACGTGCAGATGAGGGTTCTAAGGATTTCAGGGGGCAGAGAGGAATCTCAACTGCTGGGAAAACAAGCTTTCAGCACTTTTTCGTTTCGCTGCGGCGCAAACCTGTGCTGTGGTGGGTTAGGCGGGACGAGGGGGTTTGGGTGAGTAAGGGATCGTTCCCAGGACTATATCTGGCCTTGTGCGTCCAAACAGTCAGAATGGCTAATAACACAGGCTGTTGACATATGAGGTTAAAGGTCATTTAAAATCCTTATGTATGCTTTTCAGCCTGGTGAATTTCTAGTACCAAATAAGTACAAATGTGCTACGTTTGAACTCAGTGACCCCAACTACATCACTGTTAGTCTTTACTACATGTCGTGAGGCGTATGCATCGGTATGTATTGAAGGGAGACTTACATGACTGCATGTATTTTTGGGAAGAATCCAATCCAGTATTACCTCGGCTGATCAGAAATCATACCTATAGCTCTATGGCCTCAAACTGTGGCACCCCATACGTCCTGAGATCATCTGTCTCACTTGGCCCTGCTTGCCAACATCCACTATAAGCCAGAGCTCTTATTGTGGATCAGCTTGTGATTTGTTGGTTGTCTTGGCTATTAGAGATGGCATCAGTGAATTGAGGATTTTCTAACAGGGGAAGTAGATGGAAATAATGAGGGGAAGGAAAGGCTGCCAGTCCCTGCTTCTTTAACCTGCAAACACATAGAGAGAGATCTGTGCGCAATATTGTTATTACTGGCACGGCCTGTTTTGGGCAAGTCAGCACTACACTGAGATGCCCAGGAACGACATGCGTGTCATTTCCTGCCAGTGGCAATCATTTGGTTATTACTGCTGCTCACTGGCAGCCCACTCATGTTCTGTCTCTGATTTCCAAAATGAAACATGTATATTTTTCTTTTGTCGACAGCGGCAATATTTCCAGGCAAATCAAGATTGCGGTCCAAGACGTTTCGGGGTCTTTGAAAATTTCAGTTTATAATGAACTGTATGAAATGTCTGAAACAGGCCATTTATAAATATGCTCAAGAGTGCCCTCCTTGGCTTTGAAAAATAGCCTATTTACTCTACCTTGTAATGCCCCGTCGGATGGATTTCCAAACTGTATACATAAAGCTTGCACAAACAATACAGACTAATTACAAGGTATCTTGAATTACATGATATTTGGCTTGTTATGCACCAAGTGATAACAGGAGGGTCACATGTAATTAAATGTTATTAATGATCGCACTGACTAAAATGGATGATGTTTGAATGTTGTATCTAAATTAAATCTGTTCCTTCTTGCTGCAGTCAACAAAATGGCTTACTTTTTTTAAATAGTCAGAATATACAGTATTTTTAAGATTGAATAAAATTCAGGAGCTGCTTTGTAGGGAGAATGTTGAAAGCAGAGTTACAAGAAGTGGGCAAACATGAAGATTTAATTCCCAAAGACTAGTAGTGGTCACTGGCCTGATGGGGCCACTGTCTGCTCAGATATTCTGGAAAGACTCTTTTTAGACTTTTGCATCACCACTTTAGATTTCGAGGGCTAGACTGAGAAATAATTGTTTATGTGGGTATAGCAAAGCTTACAATAAATTCTTAGCTATTACTGGAGTGTGTAAAATGCATAGTGACAAATTAATTTGTCAAAATATAAGACAGTAACCTTTAACAGTTTGATGTCAGTGAGATTTTTACCAAGTTTAATAGGTTATGACGACTGGATTCTTATGGCCAACTTGAGTCATGTAATGTTTTAATCTGCCATGTCAAAACAAAGTATTTCAAACAGATCAAACACAGAGATCGAGAAGACTTCCATGAACTACACAGTTTCTGAGCCCAGCCTCACCCTGCCACCCCCCTCTAATTTACTGGCAACTTATGTCACTAGCCTAAGCCTCTCTTTCTAAAAAAGCAAAACAAAAGTTGAAACAAAAACGTGAAAACAAAAGAAAAGGGTCTGGCGCAAAAAAGAAGAGCCTTGAAGTTTTTGGGAGGAAAGGGCTTCTCTCTCTCAGGGGCCCCGCAGCTGAGCATCAGTATTCCAGAGCCATCAGATTGTTGGCTTGGCCGACAGCACAGCCGGTGGTGTGGGCCGCTTGCCAGCAAAGCACTAATGGCTGAATTATTGGCCAGAAGCAGCTGGGCCCATCAACCAATAGACCAGATCATGGGAGGGTATCTGTCTTTTCACTCTCCACACTCTTAAAGAAGATAATGAGCATGATGATGGAGGAAATGAGTCAGTGAAAATGGAGGTGCCACTCTGTGTGCCTTTACAGTACAGCTGTGTGTGCGCGCATGACTTTGTGTGGAAGGCGATGTTGGGAAACTGTCCTAGCCGTGTGATGTAGCATGAGAACAGCCCTGAGATGTCAGAGCACACTCGGGCCGCTCGTACAGGGGAGTGAGGATGATACTAAGCTCTTGACCTCAGGGTCTCTCTCCAGGCGCTCCCTCTCCTGCTCTCAGGCATTCACACTTAGCCAGGGGGCTCTGCCACGGATAACAAGGATGAGATCATGACAGCATTGGATGCCACATACAGCGGCAGAAAGTTTCAGCATATAGCCTAAAGCCTTATAGAGTAGTAAACAGCACAAGGAGTTTCTGGACAAAACAATACAGACATTTATCGTGCTCATGAAAGCTATCGGCTATAATTTTTAAATTCTAGCAGAGATCCTATGGTTTTCAAAAATACCAAATATGTCCCTTTGAATTCCAGTAAAATATGTATAAAATAATGGCAAGACATCTTGATATTTTGATACATTTGATGTAATGGTGTAGCCTTAAAACAATCAGATTTAAATGTTTCGCCCAGTGTAAGCTTCAAAGAACCGTTACAACCAGGAGATACAGAATATGTATGTGACAGTGTTGCACAACATATTTCCCTTAAATAACTTTAGAAAAAATATTTTTCCAACTTTGAATTATTGCTTTTCCAATTACTACCAATTTTTCCAATTTTAGGTAAAATTGGAATTCATGGGATTAAAGGTTGAAAATCTAGCCACTAAATATTGTATTTTCAGTACAAAAGCTACAAAAACAACACATTCACCCGAGCCCGGATGTACAGTGGTCCAGCAGCCTGTCCCAGAGCTGCAGATTATCTGGAAGTAGCCGGAAACACAGCCGATATTCTAGTTTGTGTCTTCACACGCCCTGGCTAATTTACTGTGACTTTATCAGTCGAGAAGGGGCTCCCTGGCAGCGGCTGTAGGTAAACTGTCAAACTTTTCTGGGCTGAGCCGGAGGAACAGCGGCAGGACTGATAACAGCCCAAGATGGCCTCCAGCCCACACAGATAGCAGCAAGATGTTGTCTCCTACCAGTATGCACGGTGAGATATTCAAAATCAGCCCACTTTAGCAAACACAAAACTAACTATTATAGAACTAAATGAGTATAAATGGGCTACCATGAATGGGTGTTTGACACAGTTCATAATAGACAGGATTGATAAATGACTGAAGCACATGCACAAGGGTACAAAAACACACTGAAGCACTTGCCTGCCTGCACGCACACACATAAACACACTTTATTTTTGTGCCTTTGAAAACAAGTTTGAGATTCCACAGAGAGGAAAGAGCCAGTATACCATTATAAGGATGCTTGGGCACATCAGTAGATCCCTCTCAATCCTCTGGGTCAATCTAAGGACTCAGCAGCTCTCTGAATCAGGCTTACTATGTCAAACCCTGACACGGGACCAAAATCGGGTCAGCCGCGTAAATCTCTGACATATATTATACAGATGATCTCAAGAATAACATTAATAAATCTGGTAATGGACTGTTGGGCAGGATGGAAGGGAAGGAGGGTGCACAAAAAAAAAAGCAAAATGAAAAATCAAATAAGTATTTCATTTCCTTTTGAACTTGCGGAGAAGCCCCGGCATGCGCCTGCTTTACATCACGGCATGATGACTTTACCACACAGCCTCCATTCCCCCTTTGGACTCATCCATCTGTTAAATCCTGGGCCCAGATAAGCAGACAATGAGGGATCAGAGTGCATGCCAGAGAGGTGTTTAACATACTCACTCCCTCACTCCAGAGCAAGAGCTGCCTTTTAATCACCTGTCATCAGGACGAAGAGGAAGAGAGAGATGGGGACAGTGTGTTCGATTTTGGTCTTTTCATCCCGCTGTCACAGAAACTATAATGTTTACCACATTGGCAGATTTGCTAAAATGCAAATCTCTGTTTAAAATAAAGAACAATCAGATCTCAACACGTGGGAGAATGTCCCCATTTTGACGTCAAGTCAGGACAGTCACATAACATGAACCTGAACCACTCTGAGTTCAGATGAGCTCTCAGAGATTTGTTTTCTTTGACTGACTGGCCCCATCCCAGCCGTGCCTATACATCTCCTTCCTCCACTCCTTATGATCTTGTTATATGATAACAGACATCATTTCTCTCCCCTTGTCTTATCACTGACAGGACCCATTCCTTTCAGCTGTAGCTGTCATGATACATGACTCAACAGATTAAATAAATACAGCTCCCACAGCTCTTGGGCTAGTTTCTGAAAACAAACAAAGTGATATATGGCTCTGTCAAGGGCAGAAAATAATGCCGTGGCTATAGTCTGAGCCACTGCAGGACTCATATATAAAGATTTTGTGATCATAGTGACACTAAATCTAATTTCTGTATTTTAATGTTTTATTACAATTATCACAATGATACAGTTGCTGAAATCTGAACACAAAGCTGAAACATTTTGAGAAAAATCTCCTTTAATCATTAGCTTTCACTCAGCCTCTTTGAGAAAAACCGTTTCACGTCAAAAAACATCCAGGGAAAACAACAACAAAGCATTGTGTAGCAGCAAATGTAATATATTTATAGAGTCCTGTGTTTATATGTCTATATAAAAGACTGGACAAATAGGATAACACTCATCCTTCATCGCATGGTCATGGTCAAAAAACAGGCACAGATACCTCCATGGGCCCTGCCTGCACACCGTGTGCTCGTCCTATTGGTCCATCCATGTTATCATCGCACCAGTGACGTGTTCAAACAAAATATTGTCTTCAAACAAACGCATGCCCTTACAGTCTCTATTATTTTTTACAGTGGAAACACTTACAGTGATTTATAGTTATCATGTCTGTCCAGTGTGAATTGATCACTGTAACTGGATGATTATTACAATTGATTTCTTAAAAAAAAAAAAGAATTCATTTCTCTTGCTGATGACCATCTAACTGACGTTTGTATATTTATTACATGAATGTAAAATATGGAACAGACAACTTTGCAACTGACTGAATGTTTCAAAATACAGAACAGCGGTCTCAATCACTTTTCAAATTAAAAACTGAATTACTATATAATTCAAATACAGTACAGCACAGTATATAACACATAATGTAAAACACTAACTCTAAAAACCTCTTGAGTTTAGCTTTCATTTTTTTTCTTATGTATCTAATTTCACTTTATTACAGATACTAGACCCACGCTCTGGAAGTGTGTAATTGCAGTGTTGCGTGTGACCTCGACTGCCTGCTGTCTGCAGCTCAGAGCACAACCCTTCATCGCCCACCTGCTGGAATAATTACACAGTCAGCCTGATGGGACTCTGATTGAGAATTATAAACTCTAAAACATACTGGCACATACTGGCTGGCCCCTGCTCCAAGATTTGCCAACAAGCAGTGGGTTAAACAGCCACGATAGTTTTTAGTTTTGATTTGAATGTTCGATGTAACCTGGCTTCCAAAAGGCACCGGCGTTTATTTGTCAAAATACATAGCCATACCCAGCCAATAAATAAAAAAGACCTCAAAATGAACACCGTAGGAATGCTTGAAAAACGTAAAACAAGCTTTTTAATCATTTTAAGCATTTCCACTGTATTAATGTTTGTGGGGTGGGGGATTTTGTCAGGTGAAAATGTTGAGTGGTTAGTGATTTCGGAAAACCACTCGCCATATTGGCTGGTGAGCCAAAAAGTTATTTTCAAGCCCTGAAGATAACCCACTGGTTTTCCCACTCACACACACTCACACTCTGTAAGCCAAATTATCTTACAGACAGCATACACACACATAAAATCAGATATCTCCAACTGGTGGCTCATATTGCAGTAACCGAATAAATGAGCCTCCATTAACAAACAAGAGGACATTTTCTCTCTTGTTTTGTCACGGCCTCTGTCCCATAATCAGCAGAGATGTGGAGCGCTTGTTGATCCTAATGCTGCAAGGCAGAACCTTCCGGCACATTGCTGATGGACTGTTTGCTTGGACAGTGCTCTTGCGATTGAGAGGTGATGATGGCTGGAGGGAAGTTGTCAGTCAGAGTTGGCTGGTGCTGCCGGTGCTAACAGGTGTGAACGTGTCACCGTCTCCATTTCTTCAGCCGAGCCGCATGGAAACTCACGTGTTGAACAGCTGCAGCTCATATTTTGTGTGTTTGTGTGCGTGTGTGTCTGTGTGTGTGCGTGCGGGTATGCATCCTAATTGTCGGATGAAGGGTTAATCTCTGAGGGAGGAAGTCATGTATCCCTCCCTATATTTTGTGTGTGTCTGTCAGCGCCACAGCTCCTCAGGGTCTCGCTGCTCCAATATAGTGAGCAGATATGTCAGCTAGCCTCTGGTCCAGAAAAATGTGGTTTATTAGGGTATAAAGGGTACGAAGGGCTAAAGATCTGGCTTGAGGGGGGCAGAAGGCCACAGGATGACTGAGGTCAGAGTGCTGAGCCCTCAACCCTCATGCCATCATGTACATCCCATATAAAGCCGCCTTTGAAAGTCAGTAAGCCATGACAGCGGATATGTCGCTGGCTATAAGGCAAGCCAGCTCTCTTTCCTCTGTGTCAGCCACAAGGAGCTCTGGGCTTTCAGCACATTTTTCTAATATGGCTAAAACTTGTGGTTTTGGAGGGGCTGGCCATATTATCTGCTGCACTGGCTTGGCGCACAGGAACAGCAGTTTTAGCCTTAGCCTTAAGTCTGCGTATATTGAGCTCTGTGGCCCTTAGCTTATTATTCCAACATTCATTTCAGTAATATTTATGACAGGACATTAACTGTAGCACATGTGTATGGTGCTTTTTGACTGACCATGAAATGTAGTGAAAGGTAATATCCCTGGTGAAGCAATGTTTGAGAAAAGAGGTCAGAAGGTTTTTGTCACAATCTAAGCTTTACACGCATGATATGAGAATAAATAATCAGAATCCAGTCGCAGAGAGCATTGCTTGTCTATGAACAAAAATGCTTACATTAAATTGTTACATATACATACAGTATACAGTTGCATAACATTTACTCCGTACTGCGCTCATAGGGTGATTTCAGGCCATTGGGTTTGACACTCAGTCTGGACACAGTAATATGTGCTGTAATAGGATATGTGCTATGTTTGCCATGGAGACTAGCAGTAGTATATTGACACAGCGCCACACGTTCCTCACTTACCCAGCGGTCTACGGCGTGGTTCTGGATGCCTGTCTGGTCCCAGAGACGTCAGCCTCCCAAATCATCACATCCTGAGGAAGATGGAGGACGCCAAAGCATGATGACATGTTTGCTGTCACAGCATGAGACAGCATGAGGTAAGCCGTGCTCTGGGGACCTCCTCCCTGTGCCCTGCCCTGGGACTTGGTAAGGACTAAAAAGTCGACAACGCCACAGACTGACTGACTGAGGTCTTATTTTTGTCTGTTCTGCTCATGTTTGCGCCGCTTTCTTTGCTGACCAAGCATTAATGCTGGGCATCGGTCAGTTTTTGCATCTTTGACGTCAGGGTTTGGTTTTTCTCTTTGCTACTATATATGGTAACATCGGTCGGTGCCAGGACTGTTGACATTCAAACATTTTTTTTGGCCAAATCCAAAGCAGCCTATTTAGGACACAAAAAACTATATAGTTATGGGTGTTTTAAATATCAATGTTTGACAGAAAAAGACATTGGAATAGTTTCATAACATACTGGCCAGCCAAAAGCATGATCAGCAAATTGTATGGTGGATAGATTGACTTCCTTAACTCTCTTAAGACTGGATCTACCAACTCAATCCCTATAGCGCTGCCTGTATTTTCTAAGCACAGAATAAGACACAGGTACTTACAGACCAAAGCTATATTTGTCTTTCTTATGTTTTAATCTTAATTTTCCATGGACCTTGAAATTCCTAAGACTCTCCGACAGAGAATATTCAGCTCTTTTCCAAACATCTGTTAAAATTTACCTTGGCAAAAGTGCTGGCTGGACATTTTGCCATTGTTATTTTTCTTTCTCACTTTATTTTAGCTTTACTGTAGAGGAAAATAATGATCTGTGTAAGCAAACACTGTATATGACCATTAGGATCTAATGGTGACTGAGCATCAATGAAACACTGAACAGACAATTGTGGAGAACATTTCCTATATGATTTCTTTGGGGAATTAAACTTTTCTGAGTCATGCTGTTCCACTTAGCAGAAAGTATGAAATGGGCAGAAAGTACTGGGAAATCTGGGGGTTTTGGCCAACCTGACGCTCCCCTTTAACCTAATTCGAACACTGCAGACTCACCACCCAACCTTGACCTTGGAAATGGCAAAACAAAAGACGTATTTGAGTAGATTTTGAAGATATTGATTTTACATATTGCAGTGTTTGTGTAGTAGTGAAAACAAAATATTTGGGGAAGTGTGGCTCAGCACGTAGAGTGGTTGTCTGGTTCCTGGTTCAATCCCCGGCTCCTCCAGAGAACGTGTCAAAGTGTCGTTTAACTCTGAACGCCTAACCGCTGCTGATGGGCAGCTTGGCACCTGGCATGGTAGCCTCTGCCGTCAGTGTGTGAGTGTGTGTGTGTCTGTGTGAATGGGTTAATGTGAGCCAGACATTGTAAAGCGCATTGAGTGGTCAGTAGGCGAGAAAAGCGCTATAGAAATGCAATCCATTTGCCATTAAGCATTTATTTTTTTGAACACTGCTGTGCACATCCCTTGCAATCTTTGATGTGATAGTTGCAAAGTAGTAAATATATGATCTGCTATGATGAACTATAAAAATTGGTCAGTTTGAGACAATTAAGGCAATTAAGGCATTAAAGGACACATCAAGTACACAAAGCGCAACACAGTATGAGTAATTTTCTTGTGTTAAACCTCTCATTAATATCTACCAATTATTTTGAGTGTAAAGCCCTGGTGTGTCCACTTGTGTGTGAATGTCTAAATTAAGTGTGTATCACTGAGTGTACTACCAAGCATTGCTCTCTGCCTGAACTGTTGCCCGTCTTGACAGCAGTCGAATCCAAGCTTTGTTTAGGAATACCATGACTTATTTCCATGTGGGATGGGATTATAAAACCTGTCCTGCTCAGCACTGCTAAGTTCTTCACTGACCATTTGCAGAATGAAAAAAGTTCAGATCCTTGGCCTGGCAGCATCTCGTCCATTGTGTTACTCCTGTGGCTTGTATTTCTGCTGAGACTTGGCCTAGACTGACTGAGATGTGATGCAACATAGTGCTTTTATGAGACATGCTTTTTGCAACTGATGACAGGATGTGGAATATTTGATCCAAGAAAAGGACTGATTTCATAAAATCAGAACCTCGAGGGACAGATAAACTACCTGTTTTCTCTGCTGCAGTACCCTTGTTGAGCCGATGATGGCAATCTGACTCCATTCAAACAGGCACACACTCATGACACTTAACAAGTCTTTGAATGGGCCTCTGTCTCAGCATGTTCAGTCCAGGAAAAGGAGAAATACAATAAGTTATTAAAATGTATTGACACCAGATGTGCCCTGCCCCTTTTCTAGCAAAAGGTTCTAGCACTAATTGGCCATCTGACCAGCTAACACAGGCACATGTAAGCAGGCATGCATGTGGGCAGCCTCAAACTTTCAGGCTGCACTTACATACGCGTGTCCGCACAAGAGTTTTGAATTTATGAAGCAGCCTAACAGCAACAATCTAGACTATCATACATGCAAATATGGTTTCTATCAACAAATTTCTGAATAATGGGTATGCAGTTTTCTGATATGTTACTGCTGCATGTTTCAGTTTGAATGTTCATGGTTCACAACACACTCCTTTCTGAGCATGAGCTCTCTTTGTAACCGACAGCGGCGTGGGGTCAGAGGTTATCAGGGAGAGCTGTCTCTGTACAGTGATCTCAGTAACAGCCTCTACCTGAGGGGCGGGCATGTGAGTGAAGTCCGTTTAAAGTAAACACAAGCAGAACACAAATTTGCTTGTCATGACAGATGCTTAAACTTTTATCAGGCTGTTTATGTAGATTTTCCACATACTTTGTGTTTTATGATGCATTAACACTGCCTGCTGCAATCACTGATCGCAGCGTGACCCAGCGGTTATTGAGATCTTCCCCACCCTTACAGCACCTGGGCTTGATCCCCAGTCTTTAAGAAGGATA
Organism: Myripristis jacobus; assembly: GCA_900302555.1. Taxonomy (NCBI): domain Eukaryota; kingdom Metazoa; phylum Chordata; class Actinopteri; order Holocentriformes; family Holocentridae; genus Myripristis; species Myripristis jacobus. Next base: position 13,166 of record OMLB01008995.1, on the reverse strand, counting down.
CTTATTCCCTACATGTTGCCTCATGAAAACATGAAAAATACAAATCATCATCAGGGACATGTAACTATGTGGCAATGGCTAGGCACCTAAATACAGGAAACACCAATATGAAGTCTCTCAGTGAGGTGTTTTTAAAGATAAAAAAAACATCATCCTCACCCGCTCTAACATCAAGTAAGGGAAAAGCCTTAGCTTTTGCAATTTGCATCAAGTGTTTCTTGCAGAAAGCCACTGGCTATAGTATGCAAATGCACTGTTTGTTAGCCGAGATGGATGCACCACATGTCATACCCTGATTATCACTTTGAGTTTTATTCATCCAAAACATAATAATGTAAGATGATGCTGTTATCATTCTACACACCAGTGCTACATATTATTAACAGATGGCTAACATCTTTTAACAATTTGAGTGGCAAGTCTTTTATCACTTTAATGTCCCTGGTTAGTAGTGCTTCTGACTCAGAGCACCCTCATGTCAGCTAACTTTGTGAGTCAACAGGTAAAGCTGCGGTGAAGCAGAGGAGTCTCTCCCTGTTATCTCTCATTATAAGACCCATCTGTGTGGCCACTATGACGGATGAACTCTCCATAACCTCGATGAGAGGTGCTGACCTCACCATCCTGACCACCTGGCTTCTAAATTTAGCCACTCTGCAGAACTGTCTGAAAGTTTGAAACTCTGATATGTCCACCATCTACAGTGTGTTGACCGACTTCTGCCTTTTAAAATCAAATCCTTTTACAATCTCTGACATAATTACAGCCATAGTAATGCCTAAGTATTACTTTCACTCTTACTCAATTTGACTGAGAAGACACAAGGAAAGTAAGAACAAGGGTCATAAAATATTACCAATGAGTGAGTGACAATATAATTTACTATCACAAAGGCAGGACACTACACATGCTTAGACATGTTACATGTTTGTAAATGGGGCAAATTAAAGTATACTGAAATTGTCCTGTGATGTAATTACGCTGAAAAATTCCTCGTTTTAATGCTGATAAGTAATGTTATTAAGAGTGTGTAGAGTTACTAGAAAACTCCCTTTTCCTGAACTTTTATCGTTCTTGTTCTCCTTACTTGTGGTTTTGTGAGTGTGATAATATGGCACTGTGTTTGTGTTGTGTTGTGTGTGTGTGTGTGTGGGCTGACTGACATGATTAAACCTACTGGAGCTGGTGCCTGGAGGTAGAGTAAGGGTCTTAAGTATTACACCAAAACACATTTATACTGTTTCCTATAGTATTATCAGAAGCTTTGGTTGGAGAACTGCACATCTCCATGGATTTTCTTGAACCTACATGGCACAGTTTGAAAAGAAATTACTTCACCCGCTCTTAGCATAGCATCTGAAACACAACATTCAGGACACTCAACAGGACGTCTTTTTATTGCTCATAATACGGGTTAAAATCATTTGTTCAACAGTAGTTGAAAACCTCCTTAGCTTCTAGCAGGCAGGAGGGGGCTGAGACTTGGCCAGTGTTAAAACAGCAATGTGGGCCCAAGGTGCCATTAGTGGCTGTAGAGCAGCTGGAAGTGATTCCAAAAACATGGCGAGGAGGAGATATTTTAAAAACACATGGTTTCAACTGGGTTTTCACACTGTTCTTGGCAATTTACCACTAATGGCTTCACGCAGCCTCAATGCAACTTTGTTTGTGACTGAGCTGAATGAGGGACCCGACAACAATGACCAAATCAAAGATGTCCACCATGGCCTTAATGTAGCACAGCGGCAAGGCTACTGTATTGTAGGTGTTAATGGGCTTATAGAGGGTATATGATCCCACATGGAGAGTGAAGGAAGGCCATCTGCTTCCTGTCTCTGACCTAGGGGAGAGTTTGTTTTGGGTGTTCGGAGGTGTTACCTTAATTTCATTATAGTTGCAGTCTGAATCCAGATTTTTTTTTCTATATCCTTTATGAGTATGCATCCTTGAAGGGAAGGGTTTGCTGATAGAGCATGAAATAACTAAGCATTCAAGTGTTAAGACCAATTTAACAATAGATTATACTGTGGCTCTACTGTGATGCTGAATTGTGTCTTTAAAATATCTGCAGTGAATACAGGTATTTTTCAGAAGCAAAGGATAATTGTTGGAAAAGCATATAATCAAACTGATAACTGCAATGTTGTCGTGTGAATATACATTCAATTTTGTAGCCCAGTGTAACCGGGCAGTCAGATTTCAGCTGTGCAACAACACATTTTCTCAGATTGGATTCCTGTGCATAATCTTACAGTTTTGTCCCGGTGGAAAGCACCTAAACAGTCTCTCATTTCCAGCCCTTTGTGTTGGGCTCTCCCTCATACAGTAGAGAAGGTAGACAGGCCTGTTTAAAAAACCCACCTGAATAAACTTCCTGTGCTATCTGCTCTAATTATGGGATTATCCCTCAGGAATTCTTATGAGTGCAGCAGTACACACAGAAACGCAGACACACTCGTGCAAAAACACACATGCATGTACGCACAGAGACACGGACGCACAGGCACACACACTGTTGTATTAGTCCTGTATGGGATTTCCAAGATGTTGAAAAAGGATGTTGTCACAATAAGTAGGCAGCAAAACATCATGATATTAATAACAGGCCATTTCTGAAACTACACGGTGGAAAGGGAGTGTTCGAATGGAACAGCGTAATCTTTCTGTAACGTTCCGCTCTTTTTTTTAAATTATGTTTTTTTAATCTAAATTGCAACCGTTCATGCAAAAATTTAAATGTGCGCTATGCAATGGAAAAACGTGTTTGGGCTCAACAGCTCTTGAGTCATGTTTGAAACTACCAACAACAACCGCAGCATGCACCCCACTCTGTTGACCATGGAGGTCAAAACGAAATGACCATTATTCAATCTTAAATTCACCAGATCTAATAGGCTGTGAGTAAGATTGAATTTATCAGATTTGCTACGTCATTATCCAATCTAAAACAAGAATGTTTGCCTCTCAGTTTGGCTTCACTCACAAACAAGCTCTTACTGTAGAAAAAAACCCCAAAAAACAAGGGTGGTGCAATGCCAATTTAATCAACTTGGTAGCTTGTTGTTTCCATTTCCTTGAGAATAAATGGTCCTAATAGCACATATTATACACTAATAGCCTGTTTTCTTAATAGCTGAACTGGTTATTTCATCCATAGATCAAGGAATTTGCTCAGTATCTCTGTGATGTCTATCTTGCATGTGGCTACAGAGTCATGCTGAGCTGAACCTTTTCGGCATTGTTCCTTGCAACTCAGGATCTTGCCAGCTACTGCATCACTAACTGTAACTATCAGATCTTTGAACACTTTAGTGACTTCAACTCAGGCCATTAGGTGACTTTTACAATGGAATGATCTCAAGAGGCAAAAATGCACAATCTATTGTTTAATGGTCTGAATAAATATCACCAGTTTTATAGATTGCTTGAAGGAGAGAATGAAGATTTTTTTTTTTTGCAAATGTCTCAAGTTTTCAAGAGGGAATGCATATGTGTGTGCGCACACACACACACCCCCGCACACACATTTCTGGTTCATTTCTCTCAGTCCCAAGTCAACTGTGAACATTTTTGTTTTCCTGTGAGTCTTTTAAGCATTTGAAATGACCGTGATGTATTGCTCCAGTGGTATCTCTGATGAGGGGTAGGTGTGGGGCCAAGAACCTCCTGTAGAAAAATGACTTGAAAAACGCTTTGCTGCGAATAAAGAGATGGGTAGCAAGTAGCAGAAAAAAAAGTCCACTTTAAATTATTTTCGCATCAGGCTTCAGTGTCATTCTTTATCTAAAACCGGTATCTAGATTTCTTTATAGGGTACATTTCTGGGGTGTGGGTTGATACCAGTGCCTAACTTCAGCCCCGTTGCATCACCTTGAAGGATGCTGTGTCCAGAGCAAGTCTAATGTAAAGATAATCCTCAGAGGCCCATAGTATTGCAAAACCATATATTTCTTTCTCAGAAAACACATGCTGATTTACATTTATGGACCATGGCAGTCGTGTACAATCCCACCGCTTCAGTAAAAGACAGACTTCTGCTCTAAATCTTCAAATGTTTTATCGCTGGCCTCTATCATGTTTTTCTGTCCCCAGCCTCATGTGAAACGGAGAGGCACATGTGCCACGAAAATACACGCGAGAGGAAAGTAACTGAAGATCCTAATGTGAAAAGATGTCATTTTTATTTTTCCTTCATATGTGGAGATAAAAGTTGATACCAGTCACACCAGATACCAGATTAAGGCACAAAGATAAGCTGTCCCACATTGTGCCCTTGGCTGGAGGGAAGAATATGAACATGTGCTGTCCTCATTCCCCGATGAAAAACCAATATAAGATCTCCTGGCAACGTTCCAGTTCAAATGTTATTTTCAATATAATGTTATTGAGTTTTCACTTCAGATTTGGTACATTTTTTAGATTATTTACTTTCTGGTGTGTCATATATTTTCAAAATGATTATGAAGTTTCATATTCTCTATTTTCTTGGTACATTATTGGACGATGTCAGTGAGGTAATGGTTGAGGGAATGGTAATTATTATTCAGCACCAGTCAATTCAAGTAAGATTGCGGGTTAGAGTAACTGTGTGGTACATTTATGTACTCTATACTGTCTGCCAGGAAATGAACCACTTAGGCTTACCACTGTGGAGATATTGTGAACTTGGTGTAATCCGATTTTGTTTGCTGGGCTCCAAAAATATGGATTTGGGATTTTTTTTCAGTACAAAATCTAATCTAAACAGACTTCTGCTGAGGTGTATGTGCACCTATTTAACATGCTTATGCTCATAACAAATAACAGAAATATTATAACCCATTGATGTGACACAGAACTTACTAACAAGTGATTTAATAACTTGAGAAATTTTATAAACTTAATTTCTCACTTTTATTCATGTACAACCAGCTATAAGAGGGTGAGAGGCCCAATGTCTGCAGGATGAGGGTCTGCAAAATGGCATGGGGTGTGTGTGTGCATGAGTGTGCGTGTGCGTGTGCGTGTGTGTGTGTGTGTGTGTGTGCGTGTGTGTGTGTGTGTGTGTGTGTGTGTGAGTGTGTGAGTGTGTGTGTGTGTGTGTGTGTGACCCCAGCTGACAAATGAGGATGTACTTGAGCTCAGTTTTTTACACTAATTGTAGTTCCCCCATTCATTTCTAATGGCCGGTCATTTTTGACCG
>OMLB01008992.1:5423-15496 GCA_900302555.1 Myripristis jacobus | reverse complement strand
AATGACATCACATGCACAAATGTACACACACACACACACACACACACACACACACACACACACACACACACACACACACACACACACACACACACACACACACACACACACACACGCATGAACACAGTTTATACATAGTGCCATGCACTCCCAGAAGGAAAGCCACACCAGATGTAGAGAATTAAGAAACATCTGCATGTGCTGCTCATCTCATCCATCTTCCTTCCTTAAACTGTCACATGTGGACAGGCTGAGACATTGAACTGCATGGTAGTAAGATCTAAAGCTCTTTTCCTTGAACAATGGAGTGTCTGAATCAAAGTCATGTTAAAATTTGTAGTTGTGCTGAAATGCAGCATGACAGCATTTTTTAAACTAAGAGTCAGGACTCAAAATGAAGGGTTGAAGTGCCTATTTCTAGCTGGTCCTCATATACCAAGAGTATGAGAACACTGTAATGAGCCTGGATTATAGAAATTAACATGGTTAGGCTGAAGTTAACAAGTCAGTGTACGGTAGAGTTGGTAAATTTCTAACACCCTCCATAACTCCCCACCTCTTCTTTCACTCTAGTCTTTCTTCTCCTGTTTGTCTTGGTCCTTTTTTCTTCACTTCCTTTCCTAATTTGCCTTTTCTCTGTGTGAAACAAGAGTTATCCATCTACACTAACTGGCTAAACTGCACAGTGTATCACCACCTAATACCTGATGAATGAGTGTAAAGTTTGGTAGGAATGTAAAATAATTTAGCTTTCCACTGTATTGCAGCCATCAGCCTGCTGAGAGAGAGGGAGCCAGGGGCCTTTGTTATCCGGGACAGCCACTCGTTCAGAGGTGCTTACGGCCTGGCCATGAAGGTGGCATCCCCCCCACCCTCAGTGCATCAGAACAAGAAAGGTATGGGGATACGCTGGTGGGATTCTTGATGCAATTTTAATTTCATATGTGCCAACAGGTATGAAAAGGAACACATATCTACACAGGAGGCATAATTTTGATGTTGGATCTTTTTATTGAACTTTTTTGTACGTTTTTATGCACATGTATTGGTAAATTTGTGAGAGAACTCTTTATTTGATTTTTTTTTTGTACAATTTGTAATATAATCATGTTATATTTTTTGGAAAATGGTTTGTAAGCTACCAAACCAGTTTAAGTCTCATTAAAACGACTTTACTTTTACATTTATTATTTATCATTGGATTATATCGGGATGGAGATGGGGGGCTGAGGCTAGGCAGTTTATCTAAGAAAATCTCACTTTTTTCAGTGTGATGTTGACAGGTGTGAAATTTGGATTGAGTGTTTTGAGAGAAAAACAGAATTACTGCTAATATCTTAATACCAAAGACGTGATGGGATGTTTTACGTGCTTATCAGCTGTGTGTTAGTCACTTGTCTCTCTCTCACTCTCTCATCTGTGTAGCTGGGGACATCAATGAGCTGGTGAGGCACTTCCTGATTGAGAGCAGCCCTAAAGGAGTGAAGCTGAAGGGCTGTCCCAACGAGCCTTATTTCGGTAAGTGAAGGCCTGCCGCTCTCCCTCTTCATGGGACATACATTCATACAAAAAGAAAAAAAGCCATGCTCTTTGTAAGCCGTAGTGACTAAGAAACTAATACTTGAGTATGTCTCATAGATCTTCATTTCCAAGCCAGAGCACTTCTCATTTCTGTGTGCTTGCCTGTCTGTCTGTCAAACATCACTGCCCTTTTCCAAGTTACATAAAGTCTAATCCTACTATAATTAAAGTATTGACTCAAGCTATCAATTTCATTTCTCCCTACTATTATCAATACGAGGCGGTATGGTGTGTGTGTGTGTTTCCTGACAGACAGGATTATCCACCAAATAAAAAAAAATGTGGCAAGCTGACTTCTTTAAACTTTTGTCTGGCCTGTCTCTCTTCCTTGTATCTAATGTCTGCTGTCCATCATCTGTCCACTACTGATTTTCTCTAAATATTAATTTATTCCTCTTCTGCCACTTTCCAACTTCAAACCTTTTTTGTAGTTTCTGCTGCTGCTTTTTTTTCCAGCAATCTTACATTCAAGATAAGTCAAGATCACGGGAATGATCGGCCCTCTGATAGGAATAGAACCAGATGCGAAGTTTTTGTTAGTCACAGTGAAATGGGAAAAATGACCTTTATGCTTTGTTATCTCATGCTGGGTGTATCAGCAGGCACATATTTAACAGTAAATACCAAGAAATATACAAAATGTTTTTTTCTCATTTTTTTTTTATATGCAACAAAATCTCCACACTTTTTCTTTCTGTTAAACAGTGTATTTTTTTCTTTCCTCGTTGTCTACCAGTTGGTGTACATAAAAAACTCAACCTATAATCCAGAGCTGCAAACAGTGAATGAATATGAGATGTGATATATGTCTTGTTTCTGACTGTGCGATGTGTCTGTCTTGCAGGCTGTCTGTCTGCCTTGGTCTACCAACATGCTATCACACCACTGGCCCTGCCCTGCAAACTACTCATCCCCACCACAGGTCTGTGCACCCAAAAATCAGTTTGCAGTATGTTTTTAATGGCATTTCTTATTTTCATGTAAAGTCATCTGTTCCCCCAAAACACAAAAAAGACATAGTTTCTGCGTGATTTGGTAAGGTTTTCAGTCTGCCGTGTTTTTCGGTGTCTCCCGGCATTCCACTCTCTTCCAGTCTATCTTCTTGTGGAGCTCAACCTGTCAAAAATGTCCATGTGAAAAACTCAACAGCAGCAGTTCGTTACAAAAACAATGTCAGGGGAACCCAGCATAATTCACTGCCCTTTGGATGAAGCCTTACATCAGGAACTATTTACTGCTAAAGACCTCTGGCAAACTGTATCTGTCTGCCTCTAATTTATACACTTTAGGAGTGGGAGATACAGTTTAGAGAGCTATTTAAAGGACCAGCCCAGTGATTTTAAATATTTAGCCCATTAACTACAATTTACCCACATTTTACATTGCAGCAAACCATTTTACAAATCATGGGGTACTAAAGATAACATACAATCAAAATCCCTTGATTTTTAAACATAATTTTTGGTTGAAACACCCACCTTACAGTGTTCCTCTTCTGTGACTAACAAAGTTGTCACTATTCATAAACTGATAATTGGCTGTGGAAAGCAAACTGTTTCACTCCACCCAATTTCAAGTCATCAAAGCACAACAGTGCTGCTGCTTTTAGGAAAACTAATGTGGACGGCTTTATTCCGGTGATGGAGTGCTGGTGTGAAGAAAGTTTGAACTCTCTGAAAGTTCATTTTCATATCCTAGTGGAATGAATGGAAACCAATGGCTGGATAAAAGGGAGGAAAAATGATATTGAAGTTCTAAAATACGACTACTTGGGGAAAAGATCAGCAGAAACATTAGCAGAAACAGTATATACATTATGTGGATAATATGCTAAATATGCAGAATTGCAGCTATGGTCCTTTAATATGAAAAGGTACCATAATGGGACTTTGACCCAGTACAGGTCAGTGTGTGTGTGTGTGTGTATGCATGCGTGTGTATGTGTGTGTGTGTGTGTGTGTGTGTGTGTGTGTGTGTGTGTGTGTGTGCTTGCAGGAAGGGAGTCAGGAATTACATAGGTCTCTAAATATGCGGTTTCAAGTGTGCATGCATGCGTACATGTGCGCAAACACATCTGTGGTTTTGACCAAAATTAATATCTTGAGTCCACAAACGATGCTCTCTCCAGTATCTTGGTAGCCAAAGCATCTGACCAACATCCATAAGGAGATCCGCAGGAAAAGGGATCACAAAAATGACTGACTAAATACATAACCGTAGCCCACTGACCCACATTTTTAAAGATCTTGTTCCAGGCATTTCCATCTAAGAATATTTTTATTTTTAGATGATTTACTACAGGATTACATAACTGTCTTTATTGTAGGCGGACAGAATGAAACCTATAGCTGAAGTAGCTTCACATATTCTATCAATATGCAGATTTCTTGAGCATGAAATAATTGTGCAATCAAACTATTTGTCATTGCTCTCGGTGTCCCAGGAGCACTGTCAACTAGGAATCACCTCTATACCAAGACTGATAATGTCCTTTCTTCCCCTGTCCATGTAGATCTCAGTGATGAAGTGACAGAGGTCGTAGCACCAAATCCGCTGGCCGAAAGGCTCAAACAAGGAGCAGGTAAATCATCCAGTCGCTCTCACTGTGATAAAACTGAGTCCTTTCACATGAGCTTTTGATAGTCATGTTAGTTTTGAGGTTATAGGTTCTCACATAGACAGTAAAGATGTTATACAACATAAATGGCAATTTTAACGGTGTCCCATGTACCATCCCATTCACTCTTTCGGTAAACATTGCTTCCTTGCTACTCCAGTGCAGAGAGCCCCTGATGATTCCCATGGTAAACCCTGTGCACTTTCATTTGGAATCCTACCTCTGGAATGTGCATCTTGCAGCTTTGAAACTTACGCCTGTTACGCGCTGTGTGTGTGTGTGTTTGTTTGTTTGTGTGTGTGTGTGTGTGTGTGAGTGTGTGTGTGCACATGCAAAGACACTTACTTAAAGGCCCTAGGTAACAGAACTCCTGTCGATTTATCTTCGTTAGATTATCTCTTCTAACATTACTCTTTTAACACCGGCTCTTTGTCTATAACAGGCATAATGTTTCATGTGGAATGATCTTGGATTATGGATTTGTTTCTTGGATTATTTGACCTCATCCTTCCAGAAAGCATGCTGTCTAATGAGAAGAGTTCAGTATTTGTGCATGAGCAAGTTGTCGTCGGCGAACTTGTTATGTTGCATATATGATGATGTATTTATGATAATAACTGCAGTTACACTTAAGAATGTATGCACTGTTTGTTTACTGTCTTGTCTTGAAAGAAGCAGCTTCCGCTGTACATTTTTGAGTTTTCCATCTTTCTCCACTGTTCTCTTATAAGCTGATTGGCCCTTTTGTTCTCTTCCCAGCGTGCAACGTGCTCTACATCAACTCAGTGGAGATGGAGTCTCTGACGGGCCCTCAGGCTGTTGCTAAGGCCATATCTGAGACACTGGCTGCCGCCTCTCCGCCTACTGCCACCATTGTGCACTTCAAGGTGTCTGCACAAGGCATCACGCTGACTGACAACCAGAGGAAGTAAGTCTGAAAGTCTTAAAGATGTTTTAAGGATGTCTGCAAACACGAAGCTTGCATGACATCTTGAGATTTTGCTGGATTGCGTTGGATTTTTGAAGAGAGCTTTTGATGTGTGAACACATCTTGAAGACACAAAGCTGTTGTTAAGGGCAAGTCTCAACATGACACAGAGCGCAGATGGAGACAATAAACACCACAAAGACCATTAGGATTAAAGCATCAGAGTCTTTTCATCTTTTCTCTATAGTAGCAGTTGTCTGTTTCACACCAGAATGGTTAAACGATACTAGTTAAATTATCATGCACTTACCAGATGCAAGATGCACACCAGTGACCAGTTCCTTCAGCCTAATTTTTTTTTGACATTCAGCACAGTGCATGGTGGATAATGGCAATTGTTTCCTCCACAGGCTGTTCTTCCGACGTCACTATCCTAGCAACACTGTCACGTTCTGCGATATTGATCCTCAGGACAGAAAGTGAGTGCAGTGCACCTTCTACCCTGCTCAAGAAACATGTACCATACCACGTTAACCATATAATGAAAAACTATAAATGTAATATAAACTATACACTACCTTCTTAGGTGCAAGACAGGTTTAAGAGGTTTAGAGGGTTAGAGGAAAAAATGTTTAATCATCAGTTTAAAACACTCTTTTTGTGCGACACTGTGATTGTCTTAATGCAGTAAAACTTACAATCCTACTATATTATACTATATATACTAATTACAGTGTCTCCATGCACTGTCCAAGTTTTTTGTTTTTTGGTTGAAAGCTAAGCTTTACGCAGTGCTGTACTTACTCCTATTTTGTGTTTTGGCACAGTTTTCTCCTCTTGCACTTGAAACATAAACCAGCTATAGTAGCTGGATGATTACCTGTAATCTCCTGCTTTTACACATTTAACATGAGATGTTCATTACATCTGTGCAGGTGGAACAAACCTGAGGGAGGCACAGCCAAGTAAGTAGATCATCTGATGGATGACTCTTTATACCAATAACCTTTAATCTGATAAAGAAATAACACTGACAGATGGCTCATGCACATATTAGAAAACAGGAAAGATGGGGAAAAAAGAAAATAGGAAATAATATATGATGCACACAGAACAGGTTAAATGTTATGTAGAGTCTCCATGTTGTGGACGGGTTTTCACTCTTAATGGGCAATTTCATTTTAATTTCTAATCCAAGTAAAATGATAAGGACATGAGCTCAGATGTGGATGACTGAAAAGAGGCGAGATAAAAGAATAAATGGATAGATGACTGGGCACAGGATGAAAGATCCAACAGCGTGGGCTGCTGGCAGAACGAGGCTGAGATTTGTAGATTTGAACTGTAGCTACTGTTCCAGATGTGGATATACTGCTTGGAGTCTTGGAGCTGAATTTGGTAATGATTTTATTGTGGCTTCTGTGTATAGCTGTAATATTTTCCCTCCTGTAAAGAAAAAACTCAACGGCACAGTTGTTTCCAGCCCTTGTTTAGAGGAAATTGAGTGTGCATTAGCTGCAGCTTATCATCTGAAACACAGACTATCCAGTTACAAGTGTTAACACTGGATTAGGACCTCAGTTCCCTGCTGGATAATTCCACTTTGGATTGCAAACCCGGTCCTGACGTCTCCGCCTCTTGCCATCCCAGGTTCTTTGGGTTCGTGGCACGTAAGCAGGGAAGCACAACCGACAACGTCAGCCACCTCTTCGCCGAGATGGAACCTGACCAACCTGCCAGCGCCATCGTCAACTTCGTCTCCAAGATGATCGCCTCGCAGAAACGATGAGAGCTGTCTGCAAAACCCTGGCGCTTTTTTTTTATCCCTTTGGTTGTTTTCTTTTCTTTTCACCACAGACACTTATTTTCAGTTTTGGACTATTCAGCGTTTGATTTTATGTGTCATCTTGTTTGTTTCTGCTTGTTTCTTTTATATATACTTTTACGCAAATGTGAGTGTGTGTGTGTGTGTGTAAGCGACTAGTGTGTGTGTGGCTGTGTGATTGTGTGTGTGTTTGTGAGCAAATAAGAGAAAACAGAGGAGGAACAGAGGATGAGAGTAATGTGTGTGTGTGTGTGTGTTGTCTGTGTGTGCGGCAGGCATGCATGTGCTTTTCTTCTTGGACGGACTCCAGAATGGACCAGAGGAAGTGAAGAATGGGGAGTGGCTGTGTGTGACAATGGGACGGGAGGCCATTTTGACCTCCCTGGCAGGGTAACACGTGAACAGGGAGAGGAAATGATGTCGTGTGAGCAAATGTTATTTTTTGCCGTTGTTTTATGTTTATTTTTTTAAAGAAGAAGTTAAGTTGTGTGATGTAAAGGTGGATTGTAAATCTATCAGGCTTTCGACTGGTCAACCAAAGATTTTAAAAAAGCAGTCAGGGCGTAAATATAGTGTGCCACTGTCAGAGGGTCGGAAATATTCTTTTGTAAAACAAATATGGCTGCTTAATCAAAAATTACTGAACTGTTTCTTTCTATATGTACTGATACTGTAGGTCAACTTCACTCTTAAAAAAAAAAAAAAAGTGCACCTCTGCCTTCTTGAAAAGAATGAGGACATTTTCTCGTATGGCGAGGTCAGTGTAAATATTCTAGATTGCTTTCTGAGTAGGTCTGAACTACATGACATTTGGTGCCTGACAATTATTATTATTTTTTTGTTAATGAAGAGCTTTCTAAAGAAAAGAAGAAAAGAAAACACATCCCAGCTGTCTTAAAATATGCAATTATCCAAATTTGGAATGAAGATTGTTCTCCAAAATTCCTCAGTTCCTTTCCTATTCAGTCCAGTAGTGTTGCTAACCAAGTGCGCCTGTGAAGGCAAGCTCATCTGAAGTGCGACTGAGGTCAGAGAAAATCAGCTAAACCATAACGTGCATTTTTCTTATTAGTGTGATATCCATGTGATAAAAGTGAGGAACTAGTATAATGGCAGTTGAATCCACTCAAACTCCCTTTTGATTGTTTTTGTCAGCTCAGCAATGGCAAGAAAACCGAGGGGATTTAGTATCCTATCTGCCACTCCTCTGTCTCCACAGTCTGCACAGCATGTAGCCACACTATTTTCGCTCATTACTGAAGGGCTAAAAGGGTTTTGTGATAAGAATCTTTACAGCTAAGGGTTGCACTACTATCCTGCTCTCCACTTTTCTGCATAAGAAAAAAAAAAAAGCTACTATCACTACACGTCAGCTGACCAAAACTGTTAACACTCACACCCTACCCGAAAGTAAGCTATACATATAAATATACATATATAGATAAATATATATATATATAACTTCCAAACGGTGACTAAAATATTTATTTTTATTTTGCTTTGTTGCTCTATGTTATCCTGTATACATGTATTATATAGTATACATCAAGATTACTGAAAGCGAGAAGAATATGCTCTTTATTTTGGCTAAACTTTGAAATCACAAGACATTGAAGTGCATTGAAATATATGGTGTAAAGTGTGTGCATTTTAAAGCGTATCACTGTCGTTTTTGAGTATGTTTTTTTTTCACCGCATTATTTCATCATGTTAACATTCTTGTTTTCAGCATCAGAAAGGCTTCTTGGGGAGGCTTTTCTGGTGGAAGGGGTTGGGGGGCGGGGTTACTTTGTTTGAAAGATTTTCGTTAAAAATGTCAAAATGGAGTTATCCTGAAGTGATGCCAATACAATGTTCTGACCAACTTAAACCTGCCAGAAAATACATTGTCCAGGTTTAGCACTTAAATGTTGAAGTATTATGTAAATGATCAGTGCGTTTCAAAAGCAGAAGAACAAATGGACAGCTAAATGTCAGCAGACTGGCTTCATGTTCATCACTGCATGCATGGAGGCAGACATAACATATTTCACACAGCAGCGCCGAACAAACATTGCTCTCATGCCCTTAGGAGGAGAAAAACTGCCTGAGTTTAGCTGGTAGCTGCTGCCCTCGTGTGGTGTAGAGAAATATTACTAAGGAACCCATTTTATTCTAATACAGTGTTTTAACTGTGATCATAACTCAAAGGATGAATGTGTGAATTCAGATAATTTGATTGTTGAGAAAAAAAAAAAGAACGCAGGAGAAACTTCATTTTTAATCTTCATCCATTTGCAGATTCTCAGCAAATGTGTGTTGCCCGTTTTATTTTTTCTTGTTTCTGTTTTTGTCCCATTCAAGGATTGAGGAGTAGGGACGTGACTCCCTTTATTTCTGCCTGCTACACTGTGAGTGAGCATGATAATACCTAATCAAATGACTGTTGGAATGGGGGCCTACCTTAAGTCAAATGTTACTTCTTCAAGAATAAAATGTATAGCACTTATGGGGCTTTTATACTTGACTAAAGCGTTCCATTTAATTTACTTGCAAGAGCTTGCATGCCCAAGTCAAGTTGTATTACTTTACCCTCAATGGCTACAGTCTCTACACGGTGTCCTCAAGTCTTCCTCAATCCAGCCTTTCTCCAAACGACGTAGGTAAACAGCTTCTGGCTCTGACTGTCACTGTATCTTGACCAGGCTTATGGGACAAAACATTGGGGTGTACATTTTTGCATACAAAATGCTTGTTGAGGAAAAAAAAAAAAAGGACGTCCTCTACCACAAACTGAATGTTAGCGCTATGTTGTTTTGTTTTTTTTTTGCCAAGATGGAAACTCCAGTGGCATTTGCCCACTTTGACAGACCAGTCTGGACTACAGAATGTGTGTGAATGAGCTACTATGCCTGTATAGAGCTTTGTATTTTTTTGGTTTGCTATATTGTATGGCTTCTACTATTTCTGAGGAGAAAAAAACACATTAAAAAGCAATACAAATCACAAAGTATACTAGCATAACTGGAGTTTTTTTTTTTCTTTTTCTTTTTTTTTTTCCTTTTTTTCAAACACCCAACTTGGCTATGCTGTTGCATCGGTTGCCTTGCTTGCACACAAGAGGGCTCACTTGAGATATGTTG
>OMLB01008990.1:1933-12198 GCA_900302555.1 Myripristis jacobus | reverse complement strand
AGGGAGGGGGGGGATCAGGGGCAAAGACAAGAGAGAGCCACTGTGAACAGGCGGGAGCAGGGACACGCCAGCCGCTTTGATGCTCCAGTTCTGAGCTTAAATTAATATCTGGAAAGGTAGGCTTTATGTGCTTTACAGAGTGCCACTTGGAGGGAGTAACTCACACACACACACACACACACAAATGCAAATACATACTGTAGAGCGCAGAGCTGACCTCCTCTCTTGAAATTCTTTCAAAAGAAACGGCTCTGCTATATTTTTCAGCAGCTCCCTAAAACATTTTAAATCACAAATTCTCACATGGCATGCTCCAAGACGGCATTATTTGTTGTTCTATGTTAGATTCTCTGTTATTTGTGGTGATTTGCGTCCCACATTTTAGATTTTTCACATTAGTACTGAATGGGCCCAAAAAACTGTTGTGTTGAATTTTCCAGACGTAACCCCTTAAACAGCGGCCTAAGTTCATAAATAATGGCTACAAATGCTACAAATACTACAATAAAAACAATAAATATACAATAAATAGGGAACTTCAAATAAAAAATAAAAATCCTGATATAAAGCTATGTGTTTACTATATGAGAGGGGATGTGTGGTTAGGGTTTTGATAATTAGTGTTTTGAAGACTGTTGATATTTTTGTCCTGATGTCATTGATAGATAATCGTTTTGTGTGTGTGTGTGTGTGTGTGTGTGTGTGTGTGTTTGTTTTTTGTTTTTTGTTTGTTTATTTACTAATATTCCCATATTCTTGCTAAAGGTAAGACCTCTAGAATGTAATTTTGATGATGATGACAATGATGATGATTATTATTATTATTATTAAAAATGATCATTACTATTCCAAAGCTTGTGTTTAAATGTGATCAAAATGGCACATTTCTATAGCCAGCTGGAATGGAAATAAATAAATATGCAATATGAAATATAGAAATATAAAATATGGAGAATTCTAAATATGGACTGTATAAATTGTATCATATATTTAATATTAGATGACAACAACATTGTCTGGATAAAATCAAATTTTTGATAAAAGGCCACTATGAGCCACAATATATTGGTAAACTAATACATCCAACCCAAATGTAGAAAGAAATATTTTCCATTCTGTCCATAAGCAAATTGTAGCTCAGAATATTGCATCCAGTTAATGGATCTGCTGCAGACCAAAATAACTGCAGATGGGAAGAGACACAGAAACAGGATGAGAAAGAGAGACAGGCCTGTCTTCACCGAGCAACAAGGAAATACGGCAAAAAGATAAATTTCACCTAAGGGTAAGGGTTCAGGGTTCAAGGTTCAGTCTCCCATCCAAATTTATTTATACCCATAATAATAATGAGTGGATTGAATAGATTGTTTGTCCCTGACCTTGGTGATCAGGTGAACCTTATGCCACTACATCAAAGCAGACAGGCAGACATGTCTGAGCGGTCTGACGGGTGCCACAGTCGGCCCGGAGATGGAAGGAGGGATGAAGGGAACAAGGGGGAGATGGAGGGAGGGATGAAGGGAGGGAGGGTGTATGTAGAGCAGGAGTGGTAGGAGGTGAAGGGGCACCGTGTTTGCATTTCTTATGGAATGAGGAGAAGGCTGAAGGGTGTGTGAAGGACGCTGTGGAAGGGCGGAAGGGCTGTGGGTGCGTTTTTGTACATGTTTGTGTGTTTAAATGTGTGTGTGTGTGGTTGTGTGTGTGTGCTCACGCATGTGTTTGTGTACAGGCGGGCATGCATACATGTATGCATGTGTGCAATTAAGAAGACAGAGATCCCTGGAACACACAAGTGCATCAACACATACCTGTATTTGTCTGCATACAATTTTAAAGGTGCAGTACGCAAAATTCCACAATGGTGCTTAATATCTGAACCCTTGAGACTGACTAGGGCCGGCCACAGAAACCATCAAATTGCGTGTGTATTCCATGTCTCTCATCAGTCGAGTTGAATCACCTTCACTTAAATCGATCCTCAGAAATTTTGCATGGAGCACCTTTAAGTTATTCTTCAGTAATTACAGAGCACATCCTCACAATGACTACCACATCCGAAACATACTTTGTACAACTTACTGCAAATACATGAATGAAGAAGAAAAGAATCTTGTTACTGGAAAATGCAGAGCTCAAAGCCCGTTTCTCAGCGCAGCCCTCTCGAGACACGACCATCAGTTGAATCCCCGCGCATTGACCATCAAATGACCATCCTCAGCTACATTAAATGTATTTAGATCTTACAAAGTGCTCCCCCTTGACTCCATCACTTCTTTAAATGACTTCAGAAGTGAACGGGAGGATGAGGAGGAGGGGAGGAGAAAAGGCGAAAAAGGGAGCTCAGGGATTTACGGTGACAAAACGCTGGGGTCAGGCAGGGTGTGTGGCAGCGGTATTGATCAGTGAGGCACGCAGCGCACACGTGGCCCGAACCCTGACCCTTAAATAGCGAATGAATCTCAATCCAATAGACTGGAGTGTCTGGCCTAGCTCTCTGACTCACACACACACACACACACACACACATACGCACAAATATAGGCCTATACAAATATACACTCACCATCTCACTGCTATAGCTGCCCGGCCCTACTCCACCTCCAGCCCCCTCAATCGATATCAGCAGAGCATGATTTCCACATTATGGATTGGCAGTCTCCTCATTAATAGAAAAAGTGTGCCTGTGAAAATATGTGTTCATATGTGTGTGTGTATGTGTGTGTGTGTATGTGCTTCTGCATGCTTAATTTTGGGAGATAAGATATAAGATAGAGGAGATGGAAGGGAGGAGGGTGATTTTACTGTATCAGCAGCTGCAGTGACAAAATACATGCAATTCCATGAGAACATTTCTGTATAATTTCACAGCATAATCTCCATCAGACACTCCTTGGCCCGAACAGCAAACACTTCAGGTTTACAGTAGCTGATTTTGTGAGGCAGCCTGTTAATCACTGAAGCCCTGACCAGGGCTCTTGTGCCTCAGTGTGCGAGAGGAAAGACGGGCCATGTCTGTCTCTCACAGTTCAAAGTGTCTCACCTCTGGGACACGCTGAAAAGGCCTGGTAGTCAGTACGAAGTGGGCAGCTTCAAACATTTACACATGTCACACATATGAGAATAATGGCGAGAGCGGAAGGGTAAACTGTTGTAAACAAACACAATCCTGTGATTCCTACATGTGCACATACATATAGATAAACAACATGATCTGTTATCACAATATCTCTGACCAAGCATCTCAATATGGACTCTGTGGCAATATTTTATGGATGAGAACTAGTAATTTCACAAGATATTTACCCACAAGAGGTTTTTGATAAACAGTTGTTGTAAATGTGGATATGCTGACCAATCAGGGAAAGGAAAATAATGCAACAGCTACGTTATTAAGTTCAGATAATTTCACTCCTTTACTGTCACACACCCTTTAAAACCAGCAAAAAGACAGCACTTATAATGATAATATTATTACAGATATTATAATGATATCTGTAATGATATTATGATGATATCAATGATATTACAATATCCAAAATCCCAGATAATATATTGTCTCATATCACGATCACGATGTAATATTGACATATTACCTAGCTGTAATAAATGTATATCTATCTTTATCTATATCTGTATCTATGTAATTATAACTATCTATTTATGTATCTATCTATCTATCGATGTCTGTATGTACACACACATATATATCATATGTTTAAATAGTGGATCAACATTATATGAAAACACTGTTTAAATGCCACAGTAAAACAAAGACATGTTTAAGACACATTGCTGGTCTTTCATGTTTTTACTGAGGTTAATTGAAGTTCAGATCAGCCTCAGTTTCACATTGAAAACCACTGAGATTGGACCGTTTCCATTCAGTCCCATATTCAGATTGCCTGCCTGCATAAGTGCATGGTGAAATCTCTGCTCGAGCCCCAAACATCAAATTGCTTGGATCCTAATGTCCATGAAAGGCTCTCCCGTTCATTTAATGCCCCGGCCCACTTTGCATTTCTGTGATCTTGATGCTCCCTCATGACACACATGCACCCCGGGCTCCACATACACAAGCATGACACAAACAGAGGGCTTTACTAATAACTGCCTCCCTCTCCACCTTCTTAACCCCCTCCCACATGCACACACACTCACACACACACACACACACACACACACAGACACACGCCTGCGTCTATCCAGCAAACACACAACCCTTTTACGTAATGAAATTACATGGAGTCATATGTTACATTGTCGAGTAGAGTTATGGGTACATTTTACATAAAATTCACATTGGGGGCATTGTCCACGATGCATGTGTGCATACGGATTTACATTTTAGAGCGTATTAAAGAAATGAGTGAGGTGCAGTAAAAAAAGGAAGGAGAGGGGGAAAAAAAAGAAAAAGCAGCCCGATTTCCTGTTCTGTCATCTCAGATCCTGGCAGCCGTAAATAACACAAAGGCGCACAAACACACAAAAGCTGATGCAAAAACAAACAACAACAAAAACACTCATCAGCCCACATGGGCACTATATTTCATGTTTCTTTATACTTGAAGACCAACAACACATTAAATATTATCTGCATTTTTCAATAAAATTATTTAACAAACTATATGCAACATGCCTGCTGCCTACAAACATTTGGTAAATGATATTCCTTTGAGGACAGAAAAACTTCATTATGATATAATGACATTTTATGATGAGTGTTAGATACGTAATTCATGGTCATTTGTTTCTATCAGTATTTACAAAAGATCTTGTTTGTGCCATGGCTGTTTTCTTGTTGTCTCTTTAATCTGAAGCACACTGAGATTGCACTTGTATCTTATCAAATGTGCGATTTACACAAACTTGACTTGACTTCGGCAGCTGACACTGTAAAAAAGAAGTGTGTGTCCGTAACAGAGTAGAGCCTTATGTGAATAGTCACATAAACTTGGTGTTATGGAGATGTAAAGCAATGGCAGGTCAAGGTGAGTTTGATTCGGTCAGCGCACATATGTGGATCCCTATTAAAGTTGAAAGGGTTAGAAATAATGAGAGCAAAGCAAGCTTAACCTATATAGGGTGTGCTTTACTGTTACTATGGTCATGAATGACGACTGAACTCTGCTCAGTAAGGTACACAGTGTGAGATCTTGACCTGAACAGTTCACCTTTTGAATGTTGTTGTCAAGAAATAGACAAGATCGATCCTGACATCACAAATGCAAAGTAGCTGAGTGGCTCCTTATCCACTACAAAACTATTCACAATTAAACACTTTTCCAATTTGTTCCAATTCATCCCTCCATCCATGAATTTCCTCCTTCCAGGGTTGGGAGCTTGAAACCTGGCTGTGTTAGGCACCAGAGGGCACAGAGCCTCCGCCTGAGGGCCAGGCCGGGCCGTCCATAATCCAACATGGCTCGCTGGATTCCAACAAGCAAATCTCATATTTCTAAACACTGGATTATGCTTTTCTTTTATTACTGTTGGAGCCAGAAGAGAGCTGTGGGGTTAGGGGGGTAAGGCCGAACTGACAGGATTACCAGAAAAGCCCCGGGACTTAAATATGAAGGGAGGAATAATAATAATAAAAAATATATAAATGTGTTTATTAAGATGATGGCTGCATGAAAATCCTGAATTAAGGAAGAGCTAAAAATACTGGGGGGGAAAAAAAGGTAGAAGTAAGTCTGACACAGAGTAATAATCCCCGGCTAAGCTCAAAAGCAGTTAAACAAAGACAGAGAAGATGGTTGCACACATGCACACACACACACACACAAGCTCGATTACACACGCATGCACACACTGCAGCAACTTGCACACAGCACACATGAGCTTCCAAGAAAAGGGGGGGAAAAAAACACACACACACACACACACACACACACACACACATGCCCACAGAGCTAGCCCGTTGCTGCTGAATGTGGGACAGATGCTGAGATGCTTGATAACCTTGTCATGATGCCGCTCTTAGTTATTCATACGTGTGTATATTTTCCTCATGTTCATCTCTTTATGAGCATAGTAATAACATCACGCCTCGATGTCATGGAATGCTAAGCACAGCGGCGAGGGGAAGACGGAGCGAGAGAAAGAGAGAGAGGGAGAGTGACACCGGCGGCGAAGGGAGGCTCCAGGACGCAGGGCTGTGGAGCCGGGAGCGGGGAAGGGGGTTAAAATGACCTTGCTAGAAATAACAACAGCAGCCCTTAATGTGTTGTATTACAAGATATGTTATAAAACACTTTTATGGGGAGGGCTGTAAACGGCGTGGTCTCATCCCACACTGTGCCCACTCAGCGGCCCATTTCATGAAAGTGTGTGTGTGTGTGTGTGTTTGTGTGGGGTGGTGGGGAGCTGCAGGGGGGAAAGACCCGGTGATTACAAGAGGGGGGCAGCAACACCAGCTAATTGTCTTTGTTGTCACCTTGGTCCAGGTTTGTTTGGTGTGACACAATTTATTCCCAACTCAAACAAATCTTCCTGATGCTGACCCTCAACGGCCGAACATTTAGAGGCACCTTACTAAGACATATATATATATATCTGCGGATCTGTTTTCTCGAGGCATTTTATCAACATGAGAGCTTCATTTTACAATACACACACGGGCGTTCGATAAATTTGCTCAGGTTTGCCTTGTAGAGGTGTTTTTCATGGGTTCACTCTCTGCTGAATATGGGCTTGTATGGCTCCTTAGGGCAAAGAGGAATATATGGACCTAAACTCAGCATTGCCCCCTAATGGATCTGTCACAGAATAACAAGTACTTGGCCAGAGGAATTATGAATAAGAGCATTCAGTAAACTCTATATAGATGTTCACACTTTATCTTTTTTCATATAGAACATTATTTTTTATTAGTTTGAAAAAAAACGTTTTTAGACTTTTTATTCACTTGTTGAAGGAGACTATCTAGCTCTAAAATGCCAAATATATGGTGGTTCCTTCATCCCAAAAGCTGTAACACGACAGGGATCAGTTATATTTCCCACCAAAATTTTGATGATGTACTACTTTCCATCTTGAATGTTTTTGTATGAGAGTATCTGAACTGCGAGGGTGAGGTGAGCGATTTAAGTCACTCCCGTTTTGGAGTTCGGGTTGTACTTGGATTGGTAAGCATCTGGTGGCATACACAGATTAGTGCCGTGCTAATCTCCCCGCTCATTCATCGTTTCTTCTTCCTCCCTCTCTCTCTCTCTACATCCTGATCAGACGGTTCACATCCCGGTGAATGCGCTCTTCTTGTCCAAGCACCCTCTTCCTCTCCTCCTGCGGTAATCTGGTGATGGGTGCACTTTCCCCATCATCTGTTTGGCATTCATTCCATCTTTCATTCACACACACGTTTAGCTGTTCTTCCACTCCTCACCTGAGAGGTTATCCATGATTTGCTGTCCTTTGCTCTTACATTTTTAGTGGCCTTGCTGTTTTCATTGTGCTTTTCTCTCTTCCCCCTTCATAAGTTCATCGTTTCAGTCTCTGGAAGTATGATTTTCATACCCCTCTGTCTGTCTGCCTCCCTCTCTCGCTCTCTCGCTCTCTCTCCTTTTTCAGCATTCACATTCCTCCCCGTTCGTGGAGGCTGACAGTCCCTCCAGCCCTCGTATCCTGGCAGTGTAGATGTAAGGCCAGGACTTATCGATCAGGCTATAAATTACCCATGCATCACCTCTCCTCTCCTCATTGCGTGTATCACAAGCCGTCTGAGACCTTATAGAGAGAAGAAGAGAGGGGTGGGATGGGGAGTCGAGCTGGAGGGAGAGAGAGTCTCCAGCAAATTGTTAATTAAATACGAATCAATCCTCTGCCATTTATCAGACCATGCGTCCACCTCACCTTTAAGAGGGGGTTGGGAAAGGTGGGGGAGAAAGGGAGGGGGCAAATCAATAAGGCGGACTAGGGGAGGGCTAAGTATTTAATCCACCAATCAAACTATATCATGGCTATTATACAGAGACAAGTGGGCATTATGGGGTGAACAGGATGGGTTGACTTTTTAGCATCCTCCGGGCCCAAGAGGCCTGCCGTGTGGAAGCATTCAGGACGTCTTTTCTCAGTCCCGCTGGAAGAATACTAGAGTGTGTTTAGAAACTTCTACAGAGGCATAAAAGAGGCATTTTTCACAGCAGCCATACCCTAAAAATATGGTTTCAGTCTGACAGAACTATGGGATTAAAAAAGGAAATAGTACTACTATACCACTACTATTATACTACAATATTAGTATTAATATTTTAGCACTGTATTCTGTTGCTTGTCAGTAGTACCAAATAAAAAAAACAATTAACAAAAAAGAAGAACACTGTGACATATAGATATCATAGTTTCAACTCACATGCAGGGTAACACCATTCAGTATCTGCAACTAACTGCAACTCTGAAATGCTTAGATGAACAAGCAGCCAGAGGGAGCATCTCATATTAATGATAATAATAAAAGCATAATCCCTGTCTTCATTATGGCACTGATTTGCTGCAGGTGACTGGGCAGCTCTCCTGGGATACAGCACCTCGACGTGCCGGGGCGTTTGAAGGATTGAAGGATACGGAGATCCAGTGAGGAGGGGCAGCCATCGCGAGAAGTGCTGCCCTCTCTATCATGTATTCGTCTACAAGCTGTTTTTTTTTTTCAGTGTCATTCTTCTTATTGTATGTTTAGAGTAACCATTTATATTCTGTCTGCGTAGTGAAGACATTTTTGGTTGTGTGCTGTTTAGTTTGTGTGTGTCCTGCTTGTGTTCAGTGCTTACATTGCTTACATTGCATTAATGGTTATGTTTTAGTGGTGAGGCTTAATGTGTGGCATAAAGTGTTACTACCACCACTGCTTTTAAGATCACTGAAAAAATTCCCATTTTATGATGCCAGACTTGTATGATAGCTACCACTCTGTTTTATTTGGTGTCATCTTTTCAGCTCTAAAATGCAAAAGTGTGTGTGCGTTGAGGGTTAAAAAATACACGTTTTGCATGAATCTTCTATTAAAATATCCTACCAACAGTGTATTTCATCAGTTCCATGTTAATAATTACAATAAACATTGAAATGGTCTAAACTTAAGTATATCACAGTAAAGTTTACAGTCTTTTTGGGAGTGCTTGTGAATTATGAGCCTGCATGCTTGCAGCTATGTGCATAAGTGTGCCTGCATGCAAGCATAAGTGTATGTGTATGTGTGTGCATGGGTATGTGCGTGCCCTGCCTTTTCGTTTTTATTAATTACATAAGCTGGATTTATTGTCATAATTGGCCATTAGTTCATCTCAGTGAATCGTGGTGTTAATTATTTCAGAAGTGGCTGACCAGGGAGACTAGCCCAAAGTCCATAAATCCACACAGACTGGGAATAACAAGGGGTCTGACCCCCCAACTGTAAATCTGGAGGACACTGTTAAAGTTAGGGAGGAAAAACGACCCTGATAGGAGTTTCAGCACATTTCCACTGACTGTATAGTGTCTTACACAGGAGGTCACTCTGCTGTTAGAGAAGGAAGCTGTGGAGTTTGGTGTGGTGATGCAGCAGAGGAGGCTTACCTGACCTACACTCCTGTGTGACCTCTGCCTGGTCTACATCTAAGACGCTTAATGTGACTTATGTTTCTTCCATTCAACAGATTAAAACCATAAACGTTACACTAATCCCTGACAAGATGCACAGTACAATGTGGGGTATATTCATATAAGCAACTAGGTCACACAAGCATTCAAATTTCCTTAATTTTTTTTTTTAATTTTGGGTCAACCATCAAATATACAATGTTAACAATGTTGCAACGGCACTGAAAATTATTGACACAATTAATCAAATTCACCACAAAGTCTTTCAAGAAGCCTTCATTTCACAGTTAGCAGCTCAAGTTCTCAGCAATCATGATCCTCTAATTGAAAAACCTCTTATCATTCTTCAGCGCCTTTTGACCAAAACCCAATAAGTTCTGTTGTAACCATGAGTGACTCTCACTTTTCCTTCACTAAGAACCCTGGGAGCTTAACAATCATCCAACATCTGTCTGGAGCCCAGAGAAAGGCAGAGGCCCAGATGTCAGAGAGATTGGTCTTATGGGAGTAGGTCTCTTGGCCCCTTCACTGGGCAGCCCAGTTAGTGAACTCGGATTAGAGTTATGACACATCCTGTGGCCAAACATGCCTGGACTCAAACCTCTGGACAAGGGTACATCTGCCATTGTTAATTTTGTGACCTCCCTTGCAAATGTTAAATTAAATTAAATTAAATTAAATAAACGCATACA